>VZTV01034258.1:0-10408 GCA_013400875.1 Anhinga rufa | reverse complement strand
AACAAACCAAACCAAACCAAACCTGTCTAAAGCACTGTTAGAAGATACTCAGAGCTGCGTCTGTCCTTGGACAGTGGTATTTATCTCCAAAGTGCCCGGGCAGGGAAAGGAGGAACAGATTGAGTTAGGGAGCAAGGGGGCTGCAGCAGGTCTCTCCATCCATAAAGTGATCCACCACTACCCTAAAGCCGCTCAGTTTTCCACCTCCTTTGCATCCAAAGCCAGTTTAATATGCAGTAGCCTGCTGTGGATCTGGAGAGCCTGGTGAGCCCAGCTGTTGTCCTACCTGATGACATTGATGGTTTTTGCGGAGGGGGGCTCATCTTCCACCTCTGCCATCTCCTCCTCTCCAAAGTACTCCTCATAGATGTCGATGGCATTGTTCTGCTTGACGCAGTGCTCCATCAGCTGCAGGGGAAGCACAGGCAGAGGCTGTGCCTCTGGGAGCTGCCTAGGCGAGCGAGCCGGCAGCGGGCGCACGAGGGGGGCTCTGGGTGCGGGAGGCGAGGAGGGGGGACGGGCAGGGTCTTACGGTGCCGAGGTGCGTGATGGTGTTGATGTAGTTTTCATCTTTCTCCACTTTCTTCCTGAAGCGAATGGTTTGTTCCACCTCCTGCGGGTTGACGTCTTTGGGCCAGCCGCCCTCCATGTGGTTGACACCGCGGGATTCCACCTCCACCCACTCAGTGTTGACCTGGGGGGGTGGCATGGAGAAAGCAGAGCAAGAGATGGAGCCGAACGGGTACAAACCACCACTTTTCCCCTTTGTACGGCGCTGCCCTGTGGAGTACCAGCCTGGGAGGCCCTCTGTGGCTGGCGGGCAGCCCTCACCTCGTGCTCCGACATGTCGCTGGTGTGCTGGACATAGCTGTCTACAGGGTCCCTCAGGATGAAGCTGCTGGCCATGCTGGGGTCGGGGGGGATGTCCACATTGACCTTGGCTGGGAGATCGGAGAAGCTGCAGGGTCGGCCGAACTCGCTGCGCTTCCGCGTGTACACGTAGATGATCTCCATGGCGACCCTGCTGGGGGGGGGGGGGGNNNNGGGGGATCCCCGAAAGGGATCGGGCCCTCAGAGGGGGCCCAGCGGGGCAGGGGACACCGGGCGTCCCAGTGAGGCCTGGCCTCCCCAGTCGCGACCTTACTGGGAGCCACTGGCAGGGCCGCGTCTCCCGTTGCCCGGCAACGTGGCCACGTGACAGCGCCCACCATATTGGGAAGGTCAGGCGGTGATGTCACGTGACAGCCGCTGCTTGCCGCCATGTTGGGAGGGCAAAACCTGGCTAACGAGGGGGGTGCAATTAGCACAGTGGATGGGGGCGGCAGCGGCTGCCAACTACGGGGAGTGGAATCCAGGCTGGGCCCCATCTCTATGTGTGGGGACCGGGTGGTGACCTGGTCCCTCCAGCCAGGGGAGCCTAGCCCATGGCAAGGCCACCCTCTCTGCTCCCCCCGACCCCTTCTGCTGCAGCCCTCAGCCATGGGGTGAAAGCCATGTTTTCCCCCCCAGGTTCCTGGGGCAGCTGCTGTGTGGGTGCCACACCGCCCCTGCAGCCGGCAGGGGTTGCGCCCCCCCCCCAGGGCTGCAGCACCCTGCCCTTGCTGCAGGGCCCCGGAGGCGTGGGGTCCCCCAGGTCCGGTGCCCACCAGCAGCCCAGGGGCTGGCAGCTGGAGACGGCATTGCTCCCCCCGCGCCCACGCCCACTCCAACTGAGAACGGCTGGGAAAGGAGCAGGAGATGCAGCTCTCGACACCCTTCCCAGGACGCAGCGCACCCAGAAGCCCTGTGGGCACCTTCCAGCCCCAGCACCGACACCCCTGAAACTGCTCCAGCTGCCCCCACCACTGCCACTGCCAAAACCGGTCCAAGCTGCAGCCACAGGATTTAAGCGCAATTAAAAACCACTTTGACTGCAAAGAAATGCTGGGACCAGCGCTTGCAGCGATGCCTTTGCACTGGGCATGAAGAGTCCCTGCCCAGCAGAGCCAGCACACTGGGGTGGTGTGTGACTTGAGCAGGGCAGGGAAAGCGGTGGCAGATGCAGGGCAGCCCAGAGAAACCCGCAAGGAGGACATAAGTTTAGTACAAGTGTTTATTGTCTTTTCCCCAAAGGGCACATACAAATCAGGCCGGACTCCAGCTCCTGGAGTCCTAATGAGGTTAGTTCACATGCGTTTAAAAACAGCTCTTCTACCAGTACCGTTACATCAAAACATTAAAAGCTGGAAAAAAAAAACAAGAAACAAACCAAATCCCTGGAAGTTTCCAACAGCAAGTAATGCTAGTCACACTTAACACGGACAGACAATGTTAGGGGACCAAAGGGTATGTACAAGTTATCTTTAAAAGACACAGTGAGTCACTGTTATCAAGTAAGACCCGCCAGCTCTCCCGAGGGTGACAACCTGGCCACCCCGGGGTCTGCCCAGCTGCAGCACTGTTAGCCAAAGCAGGGAGGAAGGGATGGATAACCACCACCAGCAACACAGGAGGCAGCTGCTAAATGCAATCAGACAGGGAAAGCCTTTGCCCTCCCGCAGCATGGGTATAGCCTTCACAGTGAGGAAGAGCCGTGGAGCAGCCCCAGCCCCAGCTAAGCCACTGCCGCGGTGCAGAATGTGGTTATGAGAGCTGAACTCACCCTGGGAGGGAGGAGAGGGCCCAGAAGGGTGAGTGGGCAAGAAAACACCCATCACCCTGTCCGCACCCTTTGGGCTGGGAGATCTGGCTCCAACCCCAGTCAGTGGGATGGAGCAGGGGGCTCTCCCTGCCCATGGTGGAGGGGCTGCTGTGGGGAAGGGGCCTTTGCTCACATCCTCCCGAGGCTCCCAGGGCAGCCCGTGCTGAAATGGGCAGCCACAAAGGATCTGGTTCAGCTCATGCCAGTTCCCCCTGGCTCCTTGACCCCCAGAGCTGTACCCTGGCTTAGCCTGAAGCTCTGGCTGCCAGGCAAGGCAGCCAGGGTGGCAGGAACATGCCTTCCCTTCCCTGGGACTGGATCCTGCCCCAGAGACACCTGAGTAGTCCCTAACCATTTCCCAGGGGATTCATGCTTACCCCAGGGCTGTCCTGCAGGAGGGGAGCCTGCCCCAGCCTACACTGCCTGTCTGCCTGCCCCAGGGAGCCAAATTGCCAGAAAGAGCCTACAAACTGGCCAGAAACCTGCTAACAACATGCACTGCAGTAAAACCACACCGGGATAGAGGCAGTGAGCCAAACTGTGCCTTGCAAAGAACTCATAAAACCCAGAAGCAAAGCAAAGGAAAACCAGCAAGGCCAAAACATCCCTAATTCTACAGCCTCTGACCCCAGGGTGGCTCTGGCTGGGGCGGGGGACAGCGAGGGGGGCACAGGGAGCCGGCTCTGCCTGTGCAGAGCAGGAGTGTGGCAGAGGGGAACAGCTGGTGTCACCGTTGGGGGGTGGCAATGCTGCCGCAGGCGCTGGGAAGGGACTGGGATCACTAGTGGTTGGTACTGCATTGCTACGGGAGTGAAGGAGCTGCTGCCCTGGACCCCTCCCCAAGGGGCTGGTGCTGGGGGCAGCCCGTGGTCCCAGGCTTTGCACTTCAGGCAGAGGAAGCTGGAGAAGGGTCCCCTCCGTGGCATAAAACATCCCCGAGCTGACGCAGACAGGAAGGGAAAGGAGAGACCAACGCAGGGGCGTGAAGCATCTCCAGTCTTCCCGGTGCACCAGGAGCCCGGCCATGGCAGGCACTGCCCTGCTGCTGGCTGGCCTTCGGCCCCAGAGTCGCTGTCAGCCATAAGGCAGGAAGACTTGAGACCAAGCAGAAGCTGCCGAGGGGGAGAGAAGGGTGCACAGAGCACACAGCGGGCACGGGGCTCCCCACTGTCCGGGCTTGTCCTGCGGCTGTGGGCTTCCCACCGTGTCTTTTCGAGGTGTCTTTGGTTTCTGTTACAGAAACGCCGGTGGCCTTTTCTCCTCCCGTGAGCTCCTTGGGGCGAGCATGTTAGGCTGGGAACTCAGTGTTGTGGTGCCTGATGTGCTCATCGGTGACGGACAGGTAGGTGGCTCGCATGCTCGGGGAGTACTGTGGGGAGAGGACATGGGGATCAGCACACCCCAACCCATGGCGCGTCCTGCTGAGCCCCCACCAGCCACATCCAACCCAACCCTGCGCTGCCACGTGCCGCTGAGCCACCAGAGAAAGCCTGAGGATGGAGAGGGAAGATTGCTTCTCATTTGTATTAATCCCCAATTAATCTGCCAGGCTGCCATGGGTAAGGGGGGCAGACCCTGGTCACTGCCTCTTTGAGGGCTGGGAGAGAAGAGACCCCACAGCCAAGATGCCTCGTGTGCCTCAGGCTCTGCTTTGCCCCTTCTTGCACTGCCAGGACATTGCCTGGGTTTGTCCTTCACCTTCCTGACTCCAGCCTGGCAGCAAATTCAGCCCCATCACTGGGTCTGGATGCATCCAATCCTGAGGAGCTCACATCGGGATGCCAGCCACAGGCTTGAGCTCCCCTCCCTGCGTTGACACGGGGACGGTGGCACCGCAGGCACTGGCTTGGGCTGGCATGATGGTGGAACAGGATGGGGTTCAGCCCTGACACATGGGAGCACCCAGGCTTGGGGCTGGGTCTCTGCAGCAGCTGAGCTGGGTTTTGCCCCCAGTCTTCCCTGTCCATGCACAAGCCTTACCCCGGGCTGTGCCGCAGCTCACCGGGTGCCTGTGCCGGCACCACTGCAGGCTGAAACCCCCAGGACTCCGCAGTCAGGGCAAGGTTCCCCTGCCACACCAGGAAGGGGGCAGCGGCAAGCCCAGGGCAGAGGCCAAAACCTCCAGCACCCCACCGATGTTTTGCAAGAGGGAGGGACACCCCAGCCAGGCGTTAAGGAAGATTATTCCGAGTTTGTTATTTTGGACCGTGAAAGTCCTTCCTCAGGGATCTGAATCCTGGTTAAATTAGACCATTCAGGGCGGGGAGAAGTGCTCAAATTAATCCCCCCCTCCCCAGGGAAGAGGCTCGCCAGCTGCCAGATCTGCGCAATCGGATTACAGCCTCCCGTGCTGGCACGGCTCCATGCTTTCACCTGATGGCAAAAATCTTCCCTGGAAGAGCCAAGTGCGGTGTCCCTGCCACAGCAGTGTGCCCGGAGCCGTGTCCCCAGCCCCACCGTGGTGCTACCACCGTGCCCACAAGGGATGAGCCAGGGGGGCGTTACTGCTTCAGATGGAGGCATCGAAGCAGATTAAATGCTGTCAGAAAGGGAAGGGGAAAAACTGCACTGAGAAGGGGATGGAGATGGGGACCATGCCCATTGCCAACACATGGGAGCCGCACAGCCTCTTGTACCTGGGCCACAATGGAAACAAAATGTGGTCCCGTCCCTCCTGAGCCCTCTAGACTCTTCCTGAAAGCAAACCAGCTCCACGGGAAAGGGGATGGGAGGAGGCACTGAGGAGAGCAAGGAGGAGGGGAACCCAGCTGCTGCCCGAGGAGGGAGAAGGAAGCGGATGAACTTACTCTTGATGGGCAACTTAGCTCCAAAATAATTGATGCAAAAAGAAAAAAAAAAGAAAAAAATAGCAGGCGTTAACAGACAGGGGTGAGTTTAAACAAAAAGCAGGGAAATGTAAACGTGCACGGATGACTGTGGAAAACGTCCTTTGAAAGTCAGAATAAATAAGAAGTAAAGCAGACAGAGAAGAGCAGCTGAAGGAAAGGCTATTTTGGTCTCCTCCAAGCATGTGGTTGGTGACCTCTCCCCACAGCCTCCATGGGCCGGCTGGGAACTGGGTTAGCAAGATGGGCAGGAGGGATGCGCTCGCAGATGGGGCACGTCCTCTGCAAGGGCAGAAGGGGGCCAAGCTTACCCGCCCCTGTCCCTACCCTGGCAGACCTTGTTGGTGCCCTGGCGAGTGGCTTTCTGGCAAAGCAGAGGGGACTCCTTGCCACCCGGCTAACCACCCCCCTCCACCCACGGGGGCATCACAAGAAGGACTTGGCCTCAGCCGTCCACCGTACCGTGGGAGGAGGAGAGCCTCTGCCGATCAGGGGGACGTTCTCGTAGCGTGGGTTTCCACCGAAGAGCACAGCTTGGTTCCTGGAGGGGAAAAGCCCATCAGAGTGGGGGGCATGGCAAGACCCCACCATTGTCCCAAGCCCTTGACACAGGGTAATGCTCCATCCCCGAGGCGGGGGGGACACAAGGGTCAGCGCCTCCGAGGAAGGGGGTCTCACATATACTCAGAGACGGGGGCGTTGGAGATGGTCTGTGCCGGGGGGTGCAGGCTGCTCTGGCTGCCCAGGCTGCTGCTGTAGCTACAGAAGCTGCGGAGCTGTCCCCGGGCCGGGTTGTGGGTGGCAATGCGACGTGCCTGTGGGTTGAAGGGGTCTTCCTCGTCCATGTCGTCATAGTCCCGGTCCCTGCAGGGAGACAAGGCACCGGCACTCACCCCCCCGGCCACAAAGGCCGTTCCCCGTTGTGCCCGGCTCGTGCCACAGACACAGCCCCGTGTACCCTGGGGAAGGCAGGGTGGCCACGTGGGCAGGGGCTGCGGGCAGACCCACCGGCCAGCAAAGTGCTTCCAGGCACGTGGCGTGGCGCAAATGATGGTGGAGAAGGAGGCGGCCACCAGCAGGGAGAAGAGAACCAGGTAGAGCAAACCCTCCACCCCATCGTAGCAGATGCCGATAAGGGCGTCCAAGTAGTCCTGCAGTGGGAGACAGGACAGGGCAGGGCTGGTGGCAGCAGAGGGGGCGACCCTGGGAGCTGCAACACCCCTGTCCCAGGCCCCCCCTTACCTTGTGCAGCCCACGGCAGTCCAGCATGGCCGTGAGCTGGTGCAGGCTGGTCTCTGAGGAGTTGAGGAGCTGCTGGACCCCCAGCAGGTCTTTCTGCAGGAGAGAGGAGGGTCAGGGCAGTGCTGAGCAGGATGTGGAGCAGAGCAGGGGCACGGGGCCCTGGCTCCCCCAGCCCTGTACCTCGGCTGTGGGGAAGAGGGGCAGCGCAAACTGTATCAGGCCCTGGATCTGGATCTGCATGGTGGTGATTGAGCGCTGGAAGACGGTGAGAGCCTGCGAGGGGGGGAGTGGGGAGCAGTCATGGAGCTGCCCACGGCCACCCCCTGCCCCAGGCAGCACAAAGCGGGGTGCCAGCTCCCCCATACCTGCTGGAAGGGGTTGCTCAGGCTCTGGTCACAGTACAGGTAATAATGAACCACCTCTGCAAAGCAAACAGGAGACACCGGTGTGAGCGCCCTGGGGGCAGAGAGCGGCGTGGGGACAGGCAACACAGCAGCAGAGAGCACTGGACCCCCAGGTGGGTTTTGGGGGAGCACTGGGGTCCTGCCCCAAGCACATCTCCACCCCGTGGCTGGCTCTCACCCGCACTGATTTCGCTCTCCGTCTGGTTCATGATGAACTTGTCCGGGGCTACACAGAAGTCACTGGTGCCCTGCAGCGATGAGAGGGACATCGTCAGGGCTGGGAAGGATGGGACAGGTGCCCACAGCCCTCAGCTCTGCCCTGGCCGGCACATCCAGTACCACTCCTCCCAGCCCTACTCACCACTGCTGCTGCCGTGTCCACAGCCATGGAGGCCCAGCTGAGGATGAGCGTCAGCAGCCCGCAGCACAGCATCCTGTGGGGAGAGGGATGAGCATGCTGTGGGGTCCAGCTCTGCCCCCACCGGAGGCTCCGGCACTGCCGAGCCTGGCCATGGGGTACTCACGTGGTGAGGAGGCAGCGGGAGCGCTTGGCCAGCCCCAGGCAGGCCAGGAGGCAGACAGTGAGGACGAGGATGAAGAAGAGGAGATAAGCCAACCACCTGGATGCAGAGAAAGGCTCCGTCACGCGTGTCCACCTCCCCAGCCCTGCCGGGAGTTGCTCCGGCAGCCCAGCACCATGGCCCCGCTCACCGGTAATACTCAACATAGGCGACGTGGCCGGCCAGTGCGGTGAGGTCGGCGCTGGTGCCCTGCCAGACGGGCAGCCCCGAGAGCTGCAGGACGATGCTGCCAGCCAACTGCTGCATGAACTTGAGGGTCTGCAGGTAGTCTCCCCGTGCAGCCAGGAGCTCCGTCAGCCGCACCAGGTGCTGCTCCAGGCCCACCCGCATCTGCAGCGTGGTGCCCGCCACCTGGGGACGGCCAGACAGTCAGCCAGGCCAGGACGACACCGGGGGCTTCCCCGCTGTCAGCCCTGCAACCAGTGGAGCCATGTTGCCCCATCTGCGGGATGCCGATGCTCCAGGAGAGCAGCCCCATGTTGACCCCCTGCGCTTGAGCCGGATCCATCCCCTGTGACGGCCCTGCCGCCGCCCGCCCTCCCCGGCCCTTCCTGGCCACAAAGGCCCCATTCTGCGGGGTGACGTCACCCTCCCGCGCTCAGCGCGGCACGGCCGCCCCAGGGGCTCGGCCGGAGCAGGCAGGGCTCAGCCAGCAGCGCAGGACGCCTGGCTCCCTCCAGCTGGATGCCTTCCTCCCCCGTGCTCTAATCAAACCCAGGATGGAGGATTGATGGGACCCTGGGGGACACGGAAGGACAGGTCGGATGGGGGGACCCTGCCCCGTGGCCCTACCAGTGAGTCGATGCCGGTCAGGGTGTGGTTGGCGTGGTCCAGGGCATAGAGCAGCTGGTACACCCCATCGTTGGTCTCGCTGTTCCCATAGAAGCCGATGCCGACGGCCGCACTGTGGGCAGAGAGAGGACCCCCAATTAGAGAGGAGGGAAATGCTCACCCTGACATGGGTGCCTTGCCTTGGGGCCAGGGGGGATGTGGGGACACCAGCTGGACAGGGGACACTCCCTGGAGCATGCTGGTTTTGGGGGACCTCCCCATCCCCAGCAGGGCAGAGCCAAAGCAGATGGGACAGGGACAGCACCATGATGGGGACCTGCTCCTTGCGGGCGCCCAGGGGGCCTGGGGACACCCGAGCCCAGAGCTGCTCCCCAGGCCGGACATGGTGGGTTTGAAGCTTCTCCAGCAAAACCCCAAGAGATTGAGGTCTTGAATTGCGACTGAGTTTGAAGCGGGGCTGGAGGTCAGAGCTGGCTCCGAGGAGGGATGTGCCCCTGCCCTGGCCAGGCACGTGCCTGCTCACAGCCGGTGCACGCGGTGCTCCTTCCCTCCCCGTGGCAGACACCGATAAAACCAACAGACATCAGCCCGTTTGCTACGTTTAGGCCTTTAATGGCTGCAAACAGGCTCGGTGTGGTTGTTTGGGGAGGGGGGGGGGATTTCAAAGCCCCCAGGGAGGTGCAGAACCATCCCCTGCTGCCTGCTGGCAGGCGCCCCAAGGCTGGAGGAGAGGGAGGACCCAGGGAGGTCCCGGGGGGAGCACGCCAAGCTCATTAGTGCCATTTCCCTGCTCCGTACAATGCTCGCAGGCAGCCATCTCGCTCCGCCCAGGCAAAACCAGCCCCTTTGTCTGGTGAGCGGGTTGTGGCTGGGCAGCAAAAAGGCCCCATGTCCCATCCCGTCCCCCCTCCCCAGGCCAGGCCTGCCGGGGGGCACACGGGCCGGCTGGCGGGGGGTCCTTCCAGCCACAGGCTGCCAAAAACCGAGACAGGCTTGGAAAGCCACCAGACCGCTGCCGGGCGAAGCAGCATCCCCTCGCCTAATTGCTCCGGTCGCAATTAAGGCCGGGAGTGCACGGGACCTGCCAGCTGGGTCATGCTTCTGCCCGCCATCTGCTCCAGGCTGGGATTAGCAACCCGGCCGCGCTCCCGCCCGGGATTAGCCAGGAAGGCGGCACGGCCGTGGCAGGGACTGGGACAGGGCTGGCCCGCGGCCGGTCCCCGGGGCTGCCCTGGCATCAGCAGCTGCGTGGAAGGAGGCAGGGATGGACCACGCTTAACTGCACAGATCTAATTAAAGCAGCTCATGGCCGGGGCTTAGAGCCCCCTCGGTGACGGGGAGGGGGACAGCACCGCGTCCCCAGCCCCGTCCTCACCAGCAGATGAGCCCGGCAGTGACGGCCATCCAGGTGACACAGCAGGAGTGGGGCCGCTTGCTCTCCGGCTCCTGGTCCCTCTTGCAGCAGCACAGGCAAATCAGGTAGACGGTGAGGAAGAGGAGGTTGAGGCCGAGGCAGACGGCGGCCACCAAGCCCAGGAAAAGCAGCGACTGGGAAGGAGAGAGGGAAGAGTCAGCGCCCTGGCTCCACGTGCTGCAGAGCGCCCGGTGCCGGGCAGGATGCGGCCACGTCCAGCGCCCCACGGGACGGTCACACGGGGAAAGAGGAAGCGGCCCCGTCCCCACGCAGGGCCGTCAAGCTGCGGGTCGGGGAGGTGGGGGCGCGGCAGCCCCTTCGAGGGGTGGTGGGGTGCCGGTGCTGACCCCCCCCCCGCCCATTTAGGGGTCACGGTGGCCTGTGCTGGGGGGGTGCGGTGGGTGCCGGGAGCGGGGTGCATGGCACCACCAAAGCAAGGGGTGACCCCC
>VZTV01034251.1:0-11934 GCA_013400875.1 Anhinga rufa | reverse complement strand
TTATGCCAACATCACCAATTACATTATCATTTTTTATAAGTTTTTGCCTCCATGTCCTTCTCCTGTTCTTGGTTACTGACTCCATCCTTAATCTCTCTCTTCTTTGTCTTTAGCCCCTTTTAAAAAGGCACGCCTTTACTCATTTTGAGAATTAGCTCACCTTCTGTTTCTATTGACTCGAGCCATGCCACCTGCTCCTGACACCCTGCTCTCTATTCAGTCCCATGTCTACCCTGTGTTCTTGTCTTCTCCTGGCCAAATTCAACCTCTTTTTGGACTTCAGCACTTTGTTCTCTTTTGTTATCACAAACGCTGTCTTCCAAGTTTCTCTGGCTTTACCTGAGAAAGGTCTTCATCCTTGGTCCTACCTTTTTATCTCCTATCCAGATGTCTTCAGAAGCCCACTCCACAGTTCTCCAGTGCAATCTTGTCTGGATAACTATAATCCCATCTTTTCTGGCCTTTCACCTGCGGTTCTTTGATCCATTTAATAGATAATTACAAGGAAGAATAAGCACTTCTTGGTTGCAATGTTAATGTATTTACATCCTCCTCTGCCTTCCTGTTGCACTCCTACTAACTCATCTCAACTATGTCTCTGTCCCAGCATCATGAAGGTTCTTAATGACTCTGCACTACCGATTCACAAGTTTGTGCCTGTATTTATCTGACAAGGTGCTTCCGTCCCAATGACCGCCATGCTAGGCTTCATACAATCCCACAAGCCTCTTCAACCATCCCTAGAACCCCTGAGATGAACAACCCTCTTCCTGAGTTGATATATGACTAGCATCCATTTAATTCCTTCTCTTAAAATCTGCTTCCATCTTTTACCTACCCAAAATTAGCCAAGCTAGTTAGAGAAATTTAAGCCCAGGCTACACAACAGCTCTTACTGAATGACTATTAAAATGTTTGCTACCTTTCTACTGTGTTGTTAGTCACCGATTACATGACACTGACTACCTTGCAAACTCCTGAGGGCTGATTATGGCTATCTGGACTTCCCTAGGACATATCTGAGTAATGAAAAAAAAGGTTAAAAAAATGTAGAACAAACCAGAATGAGTAAAATTCAAAGTTGAAGCAGAGGAGATCTAAACCTTTTTTTCAAAACCAGCCATAATGTTTGATACAATTCATATCTGGACCATATCTCCATAAAAGAATGAGTGAAAACTTAACACTTGAATATCCTTAACTGTCAGAGAAGTTGGTGGCAAATTTGGCAAGTTCTTGGTTAGGACCTCTCTAGGGAAGATCACTAATAAATAAAAGATAAATCTGAATTTCTTTACTTGAACTTGTCTACCTAGTCTTTTTAAATGGAAGCTGTTGGTATTAGAAATTTAAGGCTCTAGTGCAAGAAAGTTCAGTGTGATGCTTGTATGTCCCCTGAGCAGGGGTAAATTGAAAACATCTACGGGCTGGTGGAATTGACTTTTGTATAAAGCGTCTACTGCTGTTATTCTTTGTCTGCCTTCTTTCTGAAGGACAATATACAGCAGAAAAATATTTTCTGTTACATGTCTGCTGACCAACTTCCCTCTTAGAAATATGGCACAGGCAAGGTGATGCAACTTTTTGAGCAACTGCACCAACTCCTTCAATGCATAATATAAAAGCACAAAAGAACAGTTGTATCACCGCTATTGACATTACACATGGTGTTTTGATATCTGTTCTGTACAACGTGTACTGATGTTATCTACACCAGAAAAACTACTTCAGTCTTGGGACTCTCCACTCTGAATCTTTAGAAAACTCACAGAAAGGAAGGGGTATTACAGCAGGAGTAAAGCTGCAAAAATTTAGTAAGTGTTTTCAGGACTTGACCCTCAATGAATGGAAAGTGTTGGATGACTGGAATACAGATAACTTTGTCTTGTGATGGAATTGCTTGATAAATCAGAACCATGTGTGGGTGGATACTTCAGCTATCAGTATGGATTGAAGCAGAGACCTCCAGAAACCTATCGTGACTGTCTGTACCCAAGCTAGGAGGAGTCTATTAACTTCTGCTACTTGTAGGGTCCCTAGAGCTGGATGATAGCAAAAAGCATGATCGTGCCTGTAAAGCTGCTGTATTACATAAAGGTAGTCAAGGAGTAGGATGTTTCTATCTATTAAATATTAAAACCACAGATAGCTTAATAAGAAAAAGCCAGTTCCAATCAGGCAGTTGTGAGATATGAAGATGTACTATAGTTAGAACCAGCAGGAGGGGGCATTCCCAACACTGTACTTTGTGGGCGCATATTGGAAGAAAGCCTTTTCCATTGCACCTTTCAAAGTAATCTATTCTATTAGATGTGATATGTGTTTTTGGATGTGAGCAAGAATATAACATTCTTCAGAAAGAGAATATGTGATTAAAAAAGGCAGGTAAGAACCACCTCCTTCCCAGAACAAACCCAGACAAAAGAAGCCGAAGGCAGTTTGCATATGAGCTTTCCAGGGACATGAGCAACAGCTTGCATGGATGAGCACAGTGCCTGTGTCCTGCTCATACCTGCAAAAGGACATTTGTTAATTAAATAAGCCCCCATTGCACACAGCTCTGTTTGATTATTATCAATGTGCTAATTTTGTCATTAGGAAAAATAAACAGCACATCTTTGCCACCTGCCAGATTTTGCACATTCAGACTGGTCCTTTCTAACTGCACTGGTTGCCTGGCAGGTGGGTTCCCACTTGGCTCTTCCTCCCACAGCTTGCTCCACTCCAAAAGCGAATCAGGGTCACACAGCTGCAGCAAATTGAGTTACAGTTATCCAATAAAGCCCTAGTTAAAGGGTAACCATCTAGAAAGATGCTGGCGAGGCTGATGAATTTGGATGAACTTGCATGTGTGGGGAAGAGCATGGAAGATGTCCAGGTTTTGCAGTTTATTTACAACGGAAGAGTATGGACCAGATTCCTTAACTGGGATAAATCTGTCCTGCTTTATTATTTCAGTGGTGCTCTGAAATGAAAGGGACGTCCCTCAGAGATTTTATCCCTGCCACAAAATGAAGTGTAGCTCAGTAGATAAAACTTGAGCTTAGATCTCCAGAGATCTGGGGTTTGTTTCTGGATCTAGCACTGACCTGTTGTGTGGTCCCAGCTATGCCAGTGCTTGTTTATTATTTGTGCTGAGGCAGTGTAGTACTGAGGCTCAAGGCCCATTTGGCTAGGCACCGTGCAAACATCTGATGAAATGGCTCCCCTGCCCAAATGTGCAGAGGGAAAATGAACTAGCAGTTATCTCTGTGCTGCTGTGTTTTGCAAGCTCTGTGGATCAGACTTTACGCAGTGCAAAAAGCCTGGCTGTGCTATTTGTGGTGTACATCCTGTCCTACACCTGATCTGGATTATGCTCAGGCACTAGACACTTGGTTTTCGAGGCAGCTGCATTTTTCCCATTGAGTGTACCTCTTGGAATCGCATGAAGGGCTAAAGTAACATATTCCATGTAGGCACCTGAAGTAATATGCTTCTTCCCTTGGTGAATGCAAATAATTAACATTAATTAGAGCTATGCACGTGCATTAAGAGCAGACTCGAGCACTCTAGGGAAATTTTATATTCAATTAAGTGACAAAAATACTTTAAAGGCTGATAGCTTTGAAGACAAAGGACACTTCTGTGCCTAGATACCTGACTTTCTTTTAACCAAGTCTTCTCAGAAATTAAAGGCAAGAGCATTGTATCTAGACAGCATTGCCCACTGAGCCAGATCTTTCAACACCGTTAATTAGCCTTGGTGCAGCTTATAGCTAGGTTATGCTTTTATACATCTGGTAGTCTTTCTGCACATCACACTGTACTATGAAGATGCTCTGCATCACTCACTGAGAGTTTGGAAATCCCTCAGTAATTGGTAGTGGCATAAGATATGGACAAGGGCATTGATGGTTTCAATGGCAGACAAAATGCAGGTACAGAAACTAAATTGTATTACAGTTGTGTTTCTAGAAATTCTTTGCCAGCAGGGCAGTATAAACTTCAAACTCATGTTAATTTTTTTCATTACAAAGTCCTGCATTTAGAAATGAGGAAATGCCAGAACAGGACAGCCATGTAACCTTAACTCAGCTGCCTGGTGCTTCTGCATTTTGATAGGCTCTTCTTGTCTGTAGTCACGTTCTCTTATTTCTCTGAGCACCCAGCTGATTGGCAAGCAGGATGGATGAGGCTCAGAGGACGTGCAGATGTTTGACATTCCTTATTAGCTTTGTCATTCAGCAAATGCCCCTATGCACTATTTGCTATGGCTTCACTGAAGCTCTTAAGGCAGAATTTTCCTCTGCCTTATGGACTCTTTCCTGATGCTCTCACTGCTTGCTTGCTTCCTTATAGACAGTCTGGTGTTCCCAAGACTGTGGTGAGCTACTTGGATTCTTTCTTTATAATTTATCCTGAACGTCATTTATTTTCCTCATAAAGTGCTTTGAGATTGTGTTGCTCAGTGGATTAATTGGCCATAGCCCATTTCAGCAGAGCCCCAGCTATCCCACGGCTTGTTCTGGGGGCCAGTTAACAGGTTTATATTGCTTGCTAGAGCATCAGCAGCAGTTGCCCAGGCAAAATATGAAAAGCCTATTGGTCAGAAGTAAAATGGACCTTTTCCCAGTAGACACAAGGCTTGCTTTTGGGAGTGTGGAGAACTTAAGAGCAAATCAGAAGTTGTAATCTGTTGACAGCATCATTTTACAATAAGACAATGTTAGGAGAGAGGACTTCTTGATGCCTGGGTTAGTCTCTGTTTAAGGTGGTGCCCTTATTTCATTTGTCTTTCTATTCTCTTCTCTTATAGTAATTAATTCGCAGCACTGAATCGTGGTGCAAAGAGAACTTCAGCAGAAAAAGGCACTTGTAAATGCCAGGTTGCATTTTAAGCAAGGCTGGCTAAGTCAGAGGGGGAGTACCTCATATGGAACATCTTTGCACTGACAAAGGGAAGAAGTAAGTATTTTCTCTGTTCAATTACTCCAGATTGGAAGAAATCTGTAATGTCAGAGTGCCTGTCCCAAGTGAGGCTGGCCTCATTGCAAATGCCATGGCGGTGGTGCCAGGGAGGTGGATTGTCCTGCCTCCCTGGCTGGCAGCCGTTTTGCACTGCCAGCTCTCGCAGAGCCATTTCACCTTGGCACGCCACATCCCGCAGGAGCTGGCGTGCCACCTTGCGAGCTGGCAGCCGGCCGCCTCCACAGATGGGCAGGAGTGGTGGTGGGCCAGGGGATACACGTGCATGTCAAATCGCCTTCCCTCCCGCCATGGTGCAAAGCCTGACAAACAGGGTTGTCAGTAATGAAAGCTGTCACTGCTGAAGATTTTCTCTCATTATTTGCAGTTCATGGTGTTGGTAAGGTTATTTTCAAGTCAAGCAGTTTTTCAACAATGTAAGTTTATGCAGATCATTAGAACAGTAGTTTGTCACATGCTTTATATTCATGGAAACTTCAGAGAGCACTTTTTAAAGCCCATGCAATCTGGATTTAATTTGCATTTTAATTAATATTTCAAATGAATTCCTTGGTCTCGTTTATTTATTTATTTGAGCCTTCAAGAGCAAAGACCCTATCAAAGTCCTGAAATTAGGAGGACTGGGATTTCTTTGAGCACAGCTTTTATTTGGCCATACTGTCCAAGATACCTCTGGCTAATTTTTAGTATTGAACTGAATTAGCTGCTCTGTAGCTTAGAGTCAAGCTTGTCATTTGGTTTATGGCACAGGCTGCAACAAAATCACTTTGCAGGAGAGAAGGAGAAATATTTGTATTTCCTGTTAGGAGGCATACAGCTTAAAATGGAGTTTTAGATACAGGAAATGAAAAAAATCTCAATCTTGTAAAAATAATGAGGTCACATATAGATCTTATGGAAAAATTGGAGGTTACTTTTCAGGAAAGCATTCAAGTACGTGCTTAGCCTTTTATTGGGCAAAGTGCTTAAGCATATAATTCAGATTGGACAGCTGTTTATCTTTCAGAAATTAAACAAAACAAACTAAAAATGAAATTAAATTCTATTCAAGCAACCAAATTTCAAATATGTTTGAAATTTATTGCAAGAAAACATATTTTTTCAACTGTCCCAAATTGAGATGTTATTGTTGCTAACAACATCTAATAGTAAATACTCAAGGTCAAATCTGGGTTCTTTATATCGGAAACATAAAAAGCTATGTTAGTTGGCTGTGTGCCTGTTATAGATGGTGAAACAGTGAATAACATGATGTGTAGCAAAGGGCTGCCCTCATGTATTCAGTGCAGAAATAATAGCACTGAAATTTAACAGTGCTTACTGCCTGAAGATTTCAAGACAAATAAGCAGGAAATCAGCAATAAGGGAACTTAACTTTATTATCCCTATATTGGAGTCAGAGAAACTGAGGCAGGAGGCAAAGCATCAACTGTTTTAAAATCAGTAGCCATCTAGCAGCAAAGCTGGAAAGAAGACATCCATCAGTTCAGCATTGATGAGCACATCCCTGGCAGAAAGCCAGTCCCTATACTTGGTCAGGAAAGCTGCAGGGTGATGAGGAAAGAGATGAAACTCCACTGGTGTCAGGGTAGGCAGCTCCAGGGGTGCAGCAGGGGGGCTTCTTCTCATACAGATGGATGTCTCCAGCATTTGTGGCTACTGCCAAACACACCGAGTGCTCTGAAACCTTTCCCTATTGTCTTTGGAATTAGGAATTTAGTGAACACATTTCACATTGTTTTGCTTTTTGACACCTTTGGCTTTCCAAACTTGCATCTATTTATGAAGGACATTATTCAAACTTTTATCCATTTTCCAAATGAGTTCGTAATCCTCTGCTCCAATTTTTAAGCTTCATACTTCTGAAAGTGCCATGTTACAAATGTGTAACTGTTAGAATAATCCACCATAAATTAGATTATAATATATTCAAGTACGATAGACTTTATGTTTGCAAAGCCAATAAAACTCACCTCAGTTAAACTATTTTCCCTGACCAAAACAAACCAACCAACTACCTGAACCACCTCCCCAAATGTTGATTGCATTTAAAGCAAATTCTTTTCCAGAAGATTTTAATTTGGTCATCTATTTTTCAATAGTTGAAGGATCAAGTTTGCCATTTGGTGTTCAGTTTTGTCTCTTAAAATCTGCTAAGAACATTTGCAGGTAGCTCACTCTGGCAAGCACATCCCATAAATACTCTCAAAGTGTGAATGCTCTCAGGGACGGTGAGGAAGAACAGGACTCTAACTCCCTTTTTTAGAATGAATGTTACCAACAAAGCACAAAATTCAGACTTCTGTAGTTGTAAGAGATGCTAATTTATAAGGTAACTTAGCATGAGATTATGGCAGCAGGAGATTTTTCCTCTTGAAATCAATTCAGTTTTGCTATATGCATGCATGGTTTTTTCTTCTCTTTCTTTGTTTTTCTTTTTTTCCCCCCAGTCAGCACTGTAACTAATACCAGCTAATACCCACCACAGTCTTAAGGAAATCCACCTTGACAAAAAGCAGAATTAGGCAAAATGAGGAAACGTGAGCTGCTGCCTTTGAGCAATGGGAAGCCAACAGCAAAACACAGGACAGGGCAGAGTGAGAGTAGGAATCAGTACAGCTCATGATGGTGCTCAGAGCAATTTTCAGCATGAAAGCAGTTCTCTTCAACCTCATACTAAATAACAAGAATTATGAGGCAATGTACTGGGATATAGAGTGTCTAGACAGAGGAGGATTACCTTTTCCACTGACTTCCCTTCTGATCCTGAAGTTTTCAGCATCTCTTCCTCCTTTCTGCAGCTGTAAAATGGGGATTTGAAGGAACAGCCACTGCCTTTCTTGCCAGTTTATAGTCAGTCATTGGGCACGTTTCATGTTATTGGCATCTCCCAACACCTTCATCCTCCTACTATGCAGAGGGGGTGGAATTGGACCCCAACTGTAGCCATTAGAAGACACTTCCAAATTAGGCCTTTTCTAAACTTTGTGAAAACCACAAGCATGTTAAAGAACACACACACAAAAAGTGGAAAACATTTTGATTTGGTTACATAAACCAGAATGAAATGGGTAATATGTCACTCTTCCTGTGTTCTGAAAATAATCAGATTATTATCTGATGCTGAAATTGCACTAATAGATTCTTGGCAGGCAGTTATATTTTCCCATATAGATTTTTTTTTTCTCCATGTTTCTCCAACATGTCACTCATTTTTCATATTCATTTATACTTAGATGTAAACAAAGTGCCATAAATTAATTCCGTGTGCAGTTAATTTTTCTGGTAAAATATGGATGAATGAATACGTCATGTTTGTGCATTTCAATTAAGAGCCTTCAGTTAGTTTTAAAACCCATGCTACTTCTCAAATGCTGCACTATTTCCGTTCAGCAGTGAGGAAAACCCAGCAAATTATAGATCTGAGGGTGTTAAAGCAGGGTCCTAACAGACCCTGCTCCTTCAGGTAGCCCCAGTGAGACTTCAGAGGACTGTGTGGAGGCTCACAGATGGAGCTGATGAGGACCTTCAGGCAAAAACATCATGGGACAGAAAAGTGAGATTTTCATTTATCAGTGTGTGCATTTTTCAAAGCAACCCCTTATGAACTTTGTACAGACTCCAGAGAGATTTGTGTAATACTGGGAGAAGGTGATATGGGAGACACGAATCAGGGAGGACTTTGGTCCTGGCAGGAGAGTGAGGTGGACAGTGCAGGTGTAATTCCTTCAAAATGGCAACGTACTGCTGGCAAGTCATGTGTCATGGCTTGAGA
Source organism: Anhinga rufa (assembly GCA_013400875.1). NCBI lineage: Eukaryota > Metazoa > Chordata > Aves > Suliformes > Anhingidae > Anhinga > Anhinga rufa. The sequence continues at coordinate 3,191 of VZTV01034251.1, read as the reverse complement.
AGAGTTGGTGCAGAGTGGTCAGGAGTATACTGCAGGGCAAAATTTGCTTTGGTTCTTGGTCTTTGTTTCTGCTGCTGGTTTCAGTTTTGCCTATTAAAATCTGAAGACATTTGGGACTGAAGTTGTCTTTTAGTGTGTAACAATATATGCCCCATGGTACAACAGAGTTCTTGCATGTATGAGGGTGCTAGTATAATGCATATAATGATAATTTGTAGTAGCATATATTCCTGAAAGTTAAAGGAGAAGGAATTTTCTCTCAGAAAAGCCCATGAAGTATTATAGTTACTAATCTAGAGAATGAGGCAAATCTCTACCTAGTGACTTTCATGGGAACTGAGTCAGGCCCCACACCTCTTTTTTTAATTAAGTTTGTTTATAAAGTTTAATTATTTTGTGCTATAGATACCATTACAGCAGCAAGGAGTGATGGACCAGGACTACAGGAAGCTGCATACATGCTTTTGTTTGCAAAAGGTTTTTTTTGTGTTTTGTGCAAAAGGCAAGAACTGAAGGAGAACCAATACATGGATTTAGGGATATTTTCAGAGTACTCCCTCAAAGCTTGAGACACTGTGTGAGAAAAAGCATGAAAATGCTGGTCTGATCATTGAGCAAGTAACTATTGGGGCACTAGCATTAGGGGCTGGTTGGAAGCCGGAAATGACATTTTGGGAGGGAATGAGAGAAAGGAAAGGGATAAGTGAGGAAAAACCTTGAACATAGAAAGAAGCACCTTCCTGTGACAGAGGAGAGGGAACAAGGAGCCATGTAAAGTAAAGTTGTCACCCTTTCTTGAGGCATTTCTGGATAACCAGCCTTGATTCTCACAGGTCAAAGATCCATGAGCACAGGCACAACAACTTCTTAATGTAAGAAGGGGATACTGGGAGACTCCTGGGATCTGGAGGTGTAAGGGCAGGATCTGTTAGTTGTTGTGTGTGTGTGTTGATCAGTCTTTGGATATTTTGCATTCAGGTCACATGTAGGTGGAGACATTGGATAAAGTCCTACAACAAACACTGTCTGAATGAGATCTAGATTGTTCTGATATGTCTGATAAATGTGACACAGAATGGTAATTTAATTTGTTTTAGAAGATATGATCATCCCGAAATATGGTGCAGGGCAAGAATACAGTGAAGCACAGGATTTACAGAAAGAAGGTAAGGAGGTCATAATCCCCTCCTAAGGAAGGAAGAACTGGAAGATAAAGAACTTTTAAAACTAGTTAGGCAAACAAGAGGAGAGGAATACTGTTGATTAAGTTGTGTGCATGACTGTGAGTTTCAAGGTGACACAGTGTCAAAAATAGTTTTAAATAGAGAATAATGATGATAAAAAAATTTATTGTAGACAGCTTACACTGCCCTTAATACGGCAGCAACATAGCTGTAGAGTCATTTCATTGCCTCTAGTTTCTGGCTACTTTTAAATCTTTGCTACCAAAGCACAATAAAAATCTGACTGACTTTTGTGTTTGGAAACCTATTGTTACTGAAGCACAGTAGTATCTAGAAATCCTTAGTGAACCCAGGCTCACTGCAATAGGCAGGGAATATTTAGTTAGCCTTGGGATTTCAGAGACCTGGCATTATTTTTCAGGTGACCGTTGCAATGAAATTACTGGATGATGTTGCCTTTTATTTTTTCATCTCTAAACTGGGGAAGAATATTCACTTCATCTTTCCCATTTCGCAGTTTTACTAATATGGTCTGTAGTGCCTTGCTATTTGTGGGTGTTGTGTCACACAACTGAATTTTGACAACTGCAGAGATATCTGTAAAACAGCAAAACTGTCAAAATTGAAGGGTATATTTAAAGACATCAGAACCATTACCCAGGCTGAGACAATTTCCATCTCATAAAGAGTAATAATAATAATAATCAACTTGGTAACATTGAGACAAATAACATTAGGAGTTATGAAAGAAAATGGGGAAAAGTTTTTTCCAGCTAACAGACTAGAAAAGGCAAGGTAAAGGTGGAAGAGAAATGTCCTGCATTTCTTCTGCTTTGTCCCTGTTCAACTGATGGATGTTTACTGGTACGAACAAATATGATGATGCACCCTGTGCAAAGTTGTTGCACATAAAAATAATTAAAGGTAATTTAAATAGTAAAATAACTAATTAATGTTATTTACAAAGTGCTTAAGCAATGTGTTTATGCAAATCAGGCATCTTCACAGCAAACATCTTCTGCAATTGCCAACGTTACTTCCAGATTTTCACCAATTAATGCTTAGCTGTAATAGGTCCCCTTGGGTGCATGGGCTTTCTAGCACAGAGGGATTCAAATGTTCTTCCATTTTGTGCTGCACTAGTTTTGAAGGATTACCATTCTGGTTTCATTTCCTTTTAAATGCTCAAATTTCCTCCACAAGATGACTCTCCATATAATATGGATGATACGTTGCTCATGTTAGTCTATTTTTTGTGTGAGCAAGTTGACTTCCAAAGTAGCAGGTGCCAAATCACTTACAAATGAAACTAAATAAATTTTCTAGCAGATGCCACTAACAGTGCTGACCTTGTGCGGTGACATGCTTGTTGCATGGTGGCATCTGAAAGACATATTTAGGGGATCTTTTTCCACAAAAAGAAACGAGTGAAAAGAGTGTTCAAGGCACTTTCTCAAGGCTAAAAACTACATGTCCCAGGAGGACAGGGAAGGAGTGAAGATGAAGTAATGAACTGAGGGGTAGCCACTTCACAACTCAGGTTACTTTCATGCCTTCTGTCTGTTTTGTGGGCCAGGAAAGGTACCCAGTCTATAGTTACAACAATGGTTTTATGTCAGTTTTTCAATCTAATATACACAGTTACCTTATTACTGTGACTATCACTATCATTGTTATTATTAATTTAAGATGTGGCTACTGAAGAGCTATTCCAAGTTTGTTTTCCATGTGATGAAAGCACAGCAACATTCCCTTGTACAGCAGGCTGGCCAAAGCTTTGTTCTTTTAATTTCACTGGTTTTGCCTCTGAAATGCAGGCTCCTAATTATTGTCCTTAAAGGGAAGGAAGGATTCACTTTGGAGATGACTTGCTTTATCAGCAAGGCAACTTAAACCTGACAGTGAAGGCTGTCAAGAGGAGAGTGGTTTGTTTTTACTGAGCAGGAGGGGATGACAGGGGGAGTCCACTGTGCATAAAGTAGGCTGAGAAAGGCCATGAGAGAGATG
>VZTV01034241.1:0-14353 GCA_013400875.1 Anhinga rufa | reverse complement strand
CCATGGGATTCTCCCGAGCAGGGAAAGCCAAAGATAAATCTCTCAGGAAACGAGGAGCTTGAATACTTTTAATAATAAAGACCAAATAAAGTGGTATAAGTAAACAGAGAGCTGAGGGAAGTACAGTGGAGCAACTAGGGGCACAGGATGGAAAAGGAGATGCAGAAGCAGAGTATGATGGAGAAAAGTCAGGTCCCAAACATATGAGCTGTGGCCTTGCAATCAGAAACAGCTGAAAGACTTTCATGGTGCAAAGACATCTTGCAGCATTGCTCCAAGCAGCAAGAATGAGTCCAGATTGCTGTGTCTACAGAGGGTGATTGTTTTATTTCCCATTAAGAGTGTAGACACAAAATCAGATTTCTACTCTGAGTTGTCTTATATTTTTAGCCTGTGATTGGATTGCAAATGCACACTGGATATTTACATTTCTGGAAGCAGGCTCTGGTGCCGTCTTCTTAACTAGGATCCAAGTTAATTTGCTGAGCTTCCAGATGGGAGCCATTCGTTTCTCTATTACAAATTTGCAGGAATGCTTAATTTAATCTAGATTTTCTAGCTCAGTAGTTTGCCTATTCTAACATTCAAGCATTTTCCTTACCTCCCTTTCAGCTTTTTTTTCCCCCCTTCCCCTTGAGCTGAATTATCCACTTGTGCAGAATAAAGAAAATAGGTTTTGCAGAAGGAGCCAGCTATCCATCATCCATCCTGCATGGAAGTAGATTGTCTTTCTATGTCTAATAGAAGGTTTCCTAAGAGGGGACTAAGCGCAAGGTGTAGCTGGTAGAGCCTCTAAGCCCTGTTTCACTTGGTTTGTTGAGGCTTATTAAATTTTGCTGGCTTCTCTGTTTAAAACAATTTAATGATCACCTTATTCTGGTCTAGTACATGTGCTGAATAAAGATGTTGTTAAACTACTGGCTCTTTCTCTGTTGTGGGTAGATAAGGATATTTGCAGGGGGAGGCTCATAATTTTCCTTAGCAACATTCAGCCTCCAGTGCATTGAGTGACTTGTGATTGTATTATAGCCGTTTCTTTAATGAAATTTTAAACTACATGTCTCTTTACAATCACTTTTGCCTGGGGTTCTTAGATAGCCGTGCAAACACTATGTATATCGTTGCCGTAGCGTGCAGTGCGTACTGAAGAAGCAGATGGGGTGCAGACAGGTAAGGTTAGATCACAAGCCAGCCATTTTCTTCATTACTGCATTTTCCATAACAGTTAAGTCTGTGGTAGGAAAAAATGATGCATCGCATTTTAGCTACTTTAGTTTCAGAATGAGTGTATTGAACCAGCTTGAGGTCAACTTTACTATAGCTTCTACTTGTGTTATGAATTCCCAGTGCTCCCAATAGCCAAACCTTGTTTCAGAAAAACACAGAAGTGCTGCACAGAGACTGCGTCCCTAAGTCCTGGAGATAGAGCATGCCTGGAGCAACAGGCATGCCTGAGAGGTTGTCCTGAGCAGGTTGGGTCAGTGACCTGCAATACTTCACACATGGATGAGCATCTACAATTGTCCTGCGTGGTTCCTGTGCTGCTTATGGTCATGCAGCAGTTGAAGGAAGCTAGGGTTGGTAGGGAATGTGCAATATGAAGCTGTCCTACTTCATTCCTTGCTCAGGATTGTTGCCTGTGAGGCAGTGATGATGGGGATGATGTGATAAGGTACCAGAAGCCATCTTTTTGTCCTGCATCTGTACAACATAAAGTCTTGCAGCCTCCTGGTCTGTGGCTCAGGCCCCAGGGTGCTGGGGTGATGTGTTTACCCAGGTGATGCTCAACCCTTGCAACAGTAGGACAAAGTGGGGTAGTTGGCTATGCAGTCGGGAGGCTCTGGCTGCTCACTTCTGGTGTAAACAGTCCTTGGTACTTTTACAATTTGGGGATGGAAGTGTCAGTATTGGTTTTTCCCACAGCAGATGAGTGGACAGGTTTTGGAATATTTTATCAAGTGATGTAGGCTCATTTCTGGAAGGCGGGTGATGGAGGGTGGGGCAGGGCTGGGTGAAGCGATACTGCAGCTGTGCCCAGGAAGGCAGGCATGGGCTGGGCAGTGCAGCCCAGCCTCAGGACCGAGGGCAGGGGGTATATTTCGTGCATGCTTGAAGGGTTGGGGTACAACCTGGACCTGATTCTCAGCACCGCTGGCAGGCTGTGAAAACACCACAAAGGAAAAGGTGGTGTGGAAGAAATGGTACAGTAAAAGATTATCTGGCTAATAGTATCAGACAGTAACCCGGACAGGGTGGGAAATTATTTTAAAATTATATAAATGCTACTATAATATATATTTCATTAGACCATTGTTTTCCATTTTACTCTACCACTGTAAAAAAGGATCGATATAAAAGAGAAAGAAACAGCATTGGTATTAAAACCAGAAGCTTCTGTAATGTAGCTGTGAGATAAACTTGTTACATTGAAATCGTCAGCCTGGAAGTTTTCTCCCCGTTGTGCTGTGTGTGCAAACACATTAAGACCCTTTCGGAGTTTCTCACAGTCTCCTCCTGCCTTAGTGTGAGTAGGACACTGAAAACATGGGATTATGCCTGTGCTCCCCCCACTCGCAGAGCCTTACGGTGTGCGCCTGTTGTGAAAATTGCTTGGCGAGGCTGCCCTGCAGCAGCCAGAGCTGGTTCGGGCAAATCCTATTAAGTCAGGAGTGTCAATACAATGTGTACAACTTTGGTTCAGAGGGGGCTATTTATAGCTGCAGTAAGAGTATTGCGTGCACAGGGCTTTTCTTTTACACCTAGTCAGGGATCCTGGCAGATTCGCTGTCCCCTTTATCTGCTCAGTAGCTTGGGTGCCAGACCTCTGAGAGCACCAGTGATTTAGCTGGAAATCCAGGTCATCATCTAAGGCCACCTAAGGGCCATCGTGGAGGAGGAGGTCATGGCTTTCTGCCTGCCTCTGTACAGAATGTACAGCATCTCCTCTTCTCCTGGCTCACTGGGTTCAGCAGTTTGGCTCTCAGGGCATGCAGTGCCCTGCCATCACTACAAGTGCTGCGGTGAGGAGGAGGAGGGATGCCATATATATGTCAGCGATGTCATTAAAATTCTCAAGCTCTCTCCATGATGATGAGCTTTCTGAAATGTTTTGGGGCAAAGTGCGTAGGATCTGGAGTTTGGAGGGACAGAATGTGGCAGAGCTCCAGGGGCAGGATAACAAGGATTTGCACTTGGCCTTCATGGGAAGGATGATTTACGCACCCCGTTGGCCATGTCAGCTTGTGGTTTTGGGGTCTGGCTGGGTAGATAAGGAGGACTTGCCTGTAGGAAGTTTCCAGCCTGGGGTAATCCAGCGATGGAGCGAGGACCTCCTTTGTGAGCATTGTGTTCACAGTCTTTGGCATTTGGCAAGCATGCTAATGATAAGTGAAGGACTTGCCACTAATTTAGTTTTAAAATAACATAGTGTTAGTGGAGCACAAACAGCAAAGGCCAGCGAGAATGTGATTCTTCCCGCAGCTGGCCTGGGCTGGGGTCATCCGACTACTGCTAGCCCCCAGGATGCTGCTGCGAAGCGCAAATAAATGTGTTAATAAAGTGTACAAGCTTTCTGCATGCTTACTGCATTACAGTGAGCGAGTTGATTATAGGGATTGTTTATTTTATGGGGTTTTTATATTCTTATTGGGAGCCATTTGCCAGTCTGCACGGAAATCTGATTAGCTGAGAATTGCTATCTCTCTGGTATACATTGACCTATAAAGTGAAGGATACAGCAATAAACACAGTCCATTAGGCTGCTGGAGAAGTCTGTACTTCTTTGGAGGCTGGAAAGGAGAGGTCTTGACACTTAAATGCCTTTCCCTTGGGAACTTGCCTGTGTTCAGCATGGGGGGCCTGCACCAGCATCTCTTGGGCGGGCTGGCATCCCATTTCAGCCCACCAGCACTGCTCTCTGCTGCTGGAAACCTAGGGTCTGGGTGTTGGTGGGTCTCTGTGCCCACCCTGGTGGTAATTTGAGAAGGAGCTGCCTTACTATACGTGGTCTCATGTGGGAAGGGAGCAGGACGCGGGTGTCACTGCAGCCATAAATCTGTCGTGTCAGCAAAGTGGTGCAGCAAAGCCTCAGACAGCAGAAAACGGAAAGATGCTGCTTCTGTAGATGAAGGGAATAGGGAATTGTAGCTGACTGTGGAGCTTCTGTGGCGCTTCCTAGAAGTAAGCGTGATGCTCCTCGCAGAGTGCAGTTCATTAGTTAAGTAGGTTTAAATTCAAGTCTCCTTCAGGGGCTAGGGGCACAGCATAAGGCTTCTGCTTCTCCTAGCAAATGCACTTCCCATTGCTCCACATAAAATATCTTTCAGTTTTTAAGCAAGGGGATATTTGACCTCGGCACTGGGCGACTCGGTGTGTTGCTGGAGGATGTTGAATGGGTACTGGACACAAGCGGATAAAATACCAACAAGGTGACCAATGACACCTGCAGCCTTGCAGCGACACTTTTGTGAAACGTCTCCAGTAGCAAAAGCCCAGGACTGTTCTTGCCAGCATCCTTTTTTTTTCTTAATTACAACAAAAGATTTAATTTTTTATTAACAGTGTATGAAAAACCTTTGGCAATAAGGCAAGCAAAGGCTGTGGAGAGCTTTGCCCTCTGTGGTGGTGCGTTCAGGATGCCGCTGACAGTGTCATGTGGGGTGAAGTGGTTTGGGATAGCAGACTTGTGCTGCTCCTGTCCCTATCCTGGCAGCATTGGAAGAGGCCAAGCCTCCATCCAGGGCAGGATAAAGGTATATTTTTAACCACTGTTTTGACAGGATGAGTTCAGCTGCTTGGTCAAGGTGGATCTGGGTTTCAGTGTGCCTGAATGGTGTGTCAGCATGCAGCCTGCCCCGGTCTCTTCTGGGTGCCCTGATATATTGACTTGTTTATAAAACCCAGTCTGGCTGGTTGAGACGGGCCAAGAAGGCTGAGTGAGAGTGCAGCAAGGGGTGGTTAGCTAATGTAATCTGCTGTCCTAAAGCCAGCCTGTGTCTTACAAATGTTTGTTGGGTTGGACTGGGAAGAGATGTCCGTGTGTCAGCTCTGCTTCTTAAGATGCACAGAAATATTTGCCAGTCTTTCCAAAAGACTTTTAAATTACTTGAGGTATCTGCAAGGCTGCACTGAATCTACTTTTTATCCTAGCGTGGAGGACCACTGCGTGGTTGGAGTGGCTCAACCATCTTAGCTTCCACCTCTTTATATTCACAAACATCTTGTTGTTGAGGTTGTGGAGCAAAGCTTGTGTTTCTTCAAGCCTTGTAGTGCTTGAAGCTGTTCAGTGCATCCCTGAGCTACCAAGCAATGGCATACCCACCAAATTTTTCTTGTCTTGGAGGTAAAAAATCAGCAATGAGATACTATAAAAGAGGCAGATGTCTTATGATTTCAAGTGACTCAATTTTATCTTTGAAGTTTGCTTTCATAAAAATAATGGCTTACACTTGTTGTCCAAGCAGGCTGGTATCCAGCAAGTAGTGAGGGCATTTTTCTGCCTGGGATTAGGCATTGCCGGTGACATCAGGGCGGTGTGGAGCTGGTGTGGTGTTTGCAAACGATCACTCATAAAACCAATGCTGTGATTAATTAGGGTTTTCAGAGCTCTGAAACAGTCATTTCTATATTAATAACGTTCATGTCTAAGTGGCCCTCTGCTGGTGTGGGTTTTCTCTTTGAACAGAGGTTGAAACAGGTAATTTTGCCATTAAAGCCTGAATATATAGCCACATCAGGCTGTGGGCACAAATTGTGTCTTGTGTAAATGTGTTTGCTCCTTGAAGGTTTTCTTCTCTTTGATGCAGAAGTCTTGCTGCTGTTGGTGTAAATATGTATATGCTGACCTAGTGCCCCCCTTTTTTTAAAGAAAGATCTGTGAATTTCTAATAGACACGTTTTCAAAAACCAGGGGATCTTTCAACTTTTTATCTTTATTTTACCTTTGAGGGAAACTAAGTGCTGTGCCAGAAATTCCCACAGTGAATGGGTGACCAGCCAGATAGTCTCTGAGCTCCAAAAATTCAACCTGAGGAGCTGTAGACTGCAAACCCATCAACTGCTTGGAAACCCTTCAACCCTTTCTACCTGCCTGCGCCTCTGAAACTAAAGTTTGAGGCATCTCTTCAGATCCTGTATCTTGTTTAACCAAAACACCCAAAGATACTATAAGTAATGATGTCTGAGGAGCTGCAGAAGAGAAGCAACAGTTAACTGCTGGCTAGTAGGGATTCAAAACTGTGATTTGAACTGGTGGGAAGGGACAAATCCCATGCTAGCTTTTTTTTCTCTGAAATGTCTGCAGTGAAACTTTGGAGGTGTGAGCTGCATCTTCTGCCGGTGCTCCTGGATGTCCTAAGCCTGGATGCATTTAGGGAGGTGTGAAAGGGGGAGAGAAGCTGAGAGCAGAGCCACCTGCCTGGTTTTATGCTGTAGCAGTGCTACGGACATGTTCCCTTTCCAAGGTCTCTTTGGGCTTTGCCTGCTTATTTACTCGAGAGACTTAATTTGGTGTTTGAGAGACTCTTCTTTTGCCCGTGTAGGAATGGAGCTGCCGAGGGGGATAATGGAAATGTTTGGGGTGCTAGGGTGACGTCTGTTCTCCACCGTCACTCAGGAATTTCTGAGTGTTGGAAGGATGTAAAATGTAATACCCATCGCTGGGCGGAGTGAGGGTGAACATGTGGTTTCTGCACGTGTTTTCGCTTTGTATTTGAGAAAAAAAAAAAAATCATCTAAAAATAAACTGCCGGCTTGCCTCTGCTTCCTGGTTTGTGCAGGGCTGTGGCGGAGCAGCCGGAGGGATGGGGCAGCCGGTCCAGCCCAGGGAACCCCCCGCCTGAGCCCGGGGTGGCCAGAGGGGTAAGGTGAAGGGGCAAGGCAGGGGTGGCTGGCACCCCCTCGGGCAGCTGGCCGTGGAGCGGAGCTGGTGGTGTGTGGCCAGCTGTTCTCTGGGTGCGGGGGTGGGGGGTCACACTGCTGTTGGTCGGTATGTAGGCACCCTGTGGGTGTCTGTCCTGTGTGGGGTGGCTGCGTGAAGTCCCTCTGCAAATATACATGGTGGCATGGTGATGCAAGAGTGTAGGTCTCCATCGGTCTTGAGCGTATGAGTTTTGGCAGGAAGGGAGGTGGTTCAGAGGTCTGGAGTGGAAGAAGCAGCTCTGGGTGAAACAGATGAGCAAGCAGAGCAACGGTAAAGCCATCAAAAATGTATAATATAATGGCAGCCTCTCATGCCGATGCAGTGCGTGGTGTTACGGTCGTGTAACCGGCACCAAGACTTGGCTCACTAGCCACTAGGACACTGTGCAACGGCAGCTGTGCCAGCTTGTAGGGGTCTTTGCTCTCTGGGTAGGGAGGAGCAGTGCGGCACTGGGGCGGTTTGCTGAGCTGGTGTTGGGAGAGCTGCAGACGGGAAACAAGAAAGGCAGCGCCCAGCTGAAACCACGGGGCAGTGTGTTCGTTGAGAGATGCCCTGGGAGCTTATTTTTTCATTAAGGATGCTGTGCTTTTTTTGGTGGGGGAAGCCTAATGATATTGTGCAGGGAATGCACAGGCGATTAAAATGTTCATAATACTAAATTGTTTACAAATAAGCTGTTAAAGGCAATAGGAAGTTGTGCAGTTTTCTCTGCTCTTTACAGGCAGAATTGAGACTCCCCTAGCTTGTGGTCAGTAAGATATTGCAGAGCTTGGTTCTAGCCTAAGCTGCCAGCAGGGACCTTTTCTTTCTTCTCTGTGTGAGCTAAATCTGTTTTACTCCATGAACCTCCATGAACCTTAGTTTTACCTCCATGAACCAGCCTCACTTGTCTCAAATCCAAAAGCTAGCAATTTGGAAAGATTTCTCTGAAAGTCCTTCTAAATTTTATTAGTGATTTCTTATCATTAGTCCTACTAACATATATATCGTCTGTATATTTACATTGCATATTTATACTTCACAGCTTGTTAGTTCTCAGAAGTTTAGCAACCCACTGAAAAAATTCGCACTGATGGGGGGAATCAGTGGCTTCAGTCTTTTGTGATCTTGGTTTTCTGACCTGCACTAATGTGTTTTTCCCCCAGCCCAGAGGAGATGGTGCTTGCAGGTTCAGCAGTGGGCTGGCAGAGCGGCACTGGGGAGGTACGGGCTTGCCAAGCCGTGGGTTGTCCAGCTGGGGTGGCCAATGAGAAGCATACAGCATTTTAAAAGCATTGGTGGACAATGGATATTATATATGTATATAAAAGGTACTTTAAAAAGTGCCTGGAGGGGTTGCAGGTTGCCCATCTAACTGGTGAAGCATCTGAATAGCAGAGCTGCATGGGGGAGCATCTTGCTGTACTTGGGACTCTTCTGAGCAGGGATAAAGTTGATGGATGCAATTTAGTTTCTGGGTGACCGTAGGCAGTTTTGCACAAGTAATCATGAAGAGAGTAACCATGGGTGGAAAGGAAAATGTGGCTAGTGTCGCAGAGCAGGGCTCTGATGAGTGTCACAGATGATCTGGGTTTCTTTCCACCTTTTTTTCCCCTGAAGAAAGTCCAGGCCCTGGTGGCTGTCTCTGTGCACAGCCCTGTGCTTCACAGAGCTGCTGCAGTCGCCTGGGGCGAATGCTCTGGGCTGCGGCCGCTGGGTACCAAAGCACCCAGTGGGAGAAGATGCTCCTCCATTGACTCGAGTGGTGCCACAAGGGACGGGTGTTGTAACAAGGGCTGCCATCATCTTGTCCTTGCTAGTGTCACAGCCCAGGGATGGCTAGCTGCTTTTTATTAACCGGTGGTTATTCATCCACTTGGTTTTCCTCTGTGGGGAAGAACTGGTTATAGTGCAGGGATGCTCCTTGGTGTATCCAGTGGTTTCAACTTGCCTTGAATTTTGTGACTAATTGCTGCAGCAGTCGAGTTTGGTCTCTGAAGGCAGCACCACAGTCATGTGAGGCGCTTGGGAGGGGACTACTGTAATTTTTCTGTTTAGCTTCCCTGAAAACTTCTTTTCATCTGGCCAGTTTGGCCAGTTTGGTTGTTGGTTGGTTGGGGTTTTGATATTTTGAGGTGTGTATGTGGATTTTTTTTTGTTACTAAAGAAAAGATGAAACAATAGCTCCTTGCCTCTTTAATGTAATGTAATTAGACAGAGGAGCAAGCTATTGAATGGTTCTGGCTAAAGCTGTGAAAAGGAATAAATTTAACTGCTGTTATATGAAAAATCTTTCTGCTGCTGCTTTTATGATGATGACTGACCATTTGTATTTTAGCATCTCTTCCTGTAAGAATGTGGAAGCGAATGAGCTGGCTCAGCAGAAACTGAAACCCAAACTGATCTCATGCTGGAGTAAAATCTCAATAGTCTCGTTGTCTGTGGGCACTTCAGCAGCAAATCCAGAAAAAAAAAATCAGCGTCAAAAACCGGAATAGATGGCAGAAAAAGCATCAAAGCCCTTTTGTTGTTTTCCCCAGCACCCTACAGGCTCCACATATATGCCCAGCAAGCACAAAGCTCGGCAGCTCGCCAGGAGCTTTGCCGTGCTGCTCGGGGTGCTGGGCACGGGGTCCTGGAGCCAGCGGTGCCGCAGCCCGGCTTCACCATCACCGGCGGGGCAGCTGGTTCCTGCCAAAGCTCTTTATGAGCTTTCCAAGGCTGGCTGCCGTGCATCCCACAGAGTCCTCCTGTCCTTTCACCCTGCGCTTCCCCACTTGTGTAACTGACTTAGGTGTTACCCTCTCTGCACTCCTTGCCATGTCTTCAGCACTTGTGCATCACTTGGCCTCTTTGTTTTGATAAATAAATAACTTTCCAGCCAAGTTGCTCATTAGGTGAGGCTGGGAGTGTTTCAAAGCAGAGACACTAAGTTTATATTCTTGCCTGTTTAATTTTGCAGATCAGTTTCATACCTAAACTCAGTGGGATTATTTACTGAAATTATATGGAGAATAATATTTCTCATTTAAAAAAATACCAGTTTCTTGTGAACTCTTGATGCTTCCTCTGGTCAGAAACCTAAAGCAGAATGGATTTTTTTTTTTTTAATTACTTTATCAGACTGAGAGAAATGTAGAGACTAGTAGAGCATAAACAGATGGAAGTAAAATAGTTCTCAAGTGTTTTAATGATCTGAGTAGCCAGTCTGTTTAGCATGAGTTGTCATTGAGCCTTCGGTTTGGTACTTAGGGTTTTAGTTTGTTAAATTAAATAAAGCATGGAAATGGAGTTTCTAGAAATTGTGGTTCTACCGTAGCTGTGCATACATTCTTCAGTCCCATATGAGGGACTGCTTGGTCTGTGCTGGTATTCCTTGTCTGGGCTTTTTTTTTTTTTTTGCAAAGTGTCGTCATGTATTTTAACTTACTAATGCCAAAGACAGTGCGATTGAGTGTGCTCTCAGCAAGTTTGCAGGTGACACCAAGCTAAGTGGTGCAGTCAATATGCTTGAGGGACAGGATGTCATCCGGACGGACCTGAACAGGCTTGAGAAGTAGGCCCATGTGAACCTCATGAAGTTCAACAGGGCCAAGTGCAAGGTCTTGCAACCTGGGTCAGGCAACCCCCAGTATCAATACATGCTGGGTGATGAATGGATTGAGAAGGACTTGGGGATACTGGTGGACAAAACACTGGACATGAGCCAGCACCATGCACTCCCAGCCCAGAAAGCCAATCCTGGGGTGTACAAGAAGAATGGCCAGCAGGTCAAGGGAGGTGTTTCAGCCCCACCTGGAGTGCTGCGTCCAGCTCTGGAGCCCTCAGCACAAGAAAGACATGGACCTGTTGGAACGGATCCAGAGGAGGGCCACAAAAATGATCAGAGGGATGAAACACCTTTGCTATGAGGACAGGCTGAGAGAGTTGGCGTTATTCAGCCTGGAGAAGAGAAGGCGCTGGGGAGATATTATTGTGGCCTTTCAGTACTTAAAGGGGTCTTATAAAAAAGATGGAGAAACTTTTTACCAGGGCCTGTAGTGACAGAACAAGGGCAATGGTTTTAAACTGAAAGAGGGTAGGTTTAGGTTGGACGCAAGGAAGAAATTCTTTATGATGAGGATGGTGAAGCACTGGCACAGGTTTCCCAGGGAGGTTGTGGATGCCCCATCCCTAGAAACATTCAAGGTCAGATTGGATGGGGCTCTGAGCAACCTGATCTAGTTAAAGATGTCCCTGCCCACTGCAGGGGGGTTGGACTGGGTGACCTTTAAAGGTCCCTTCCAACCCAAACCATTCTGTGATTACTCCTGTGAGATCTGGTGCCAAAATCTGCATTTGTTTACTGGCAAAGGCTGCGATGTTTCTTAGCTAATATTTATACTGTACTTGAAAAACTGTTGACACTGCTACTTGATGAAGGTAAGCAAAATTCCTGTGTCTGAGTGGAAAAAATGTTCTTCAAGTTTAAGACATGAGGCATCTAATATTTTCAGTCAGGGTAAATTTAATAATATTTTATGGGCTGGGAGGCAATGGTAGGAAAGAGTTCCATAACCTCTTAAAGGAGAGAAAGCAGATTTTTTTTTTTAGGCTTTCCCAGTGTTGCAGTTATCAGGCAGTTCTTCTTTATCCCCAGACCCTGTTCTTGGACCTCTCCAGGACTGTTTTGAAAGGACCCTCCACTTTGTCAATGGAGGCTGATGTTTGCTATGCCAAGATGTGTTTCCCTAGCCGGCTGCTTGGCAAAGCAGGGAAGTCCCGTCAACTGCCTTTTGTACTTAAATTATCTGCTTTTTGGCACAGTGACAGGCTCTTTTTAGCCCCACGCATGGTGCCTGGCACGGTGGAGGCCAGATCTCAGCTGCCACTTCTCTGCATTGCAGCAGGATCCCTCCAGCATCCCACATTTGGGCTGGGGCAGCCACTGGCAGATGTGATCCCCATCACAGAGCCAGAGTAGTGGACTTCTACTGTTTAACTTTTAACATGTACCAGCCTCAGATGTGCTTTTAGCAAAGAAACGGTAGCTCCCACCGCTTTTACAGAGGCATGAAACCAGGCTACTTGTGTTAAATGGAACACTGGCTGGAGTGTGTTTGTGCTGTGGTTTTCTCCAGGTAAGCTGCAGACTTAGAAACACTGGCTGCAACAGCGACTTCAAGGAATACTATGTGTTTTAGTGGGGTTGTTTGTGGGTAAAGAGTGGTGCTCTGTTGTTGAGGAGATCTGTAAGCTGTGCCTGTGGTGCTCCTGGCAGTCCCTGCAGCTTTGTGGTGCAGCCTTGAGAAATGTGCTGCCGCAGCTCCCTTCCCTGCCAGAAAGAGCAGTTTTGGTCAATAAACAGTTGCTTTTTATAGGACAAGTAGATCTGGGGGATTTATGCATGCACCAATTTTATTAACTGGCATGCCAAGACATGTAGAGGTTTGAAGCTTTTTCACAATTCATGTGTCAGAAGCGATGGGCCATCAGAGCAAGCGCCTGGCTGAGCAGGTTTGTGCCTGGCCAAAGCTACCTGTGTGCCCCAGCGTACATCCAAATGCCACTATGGTGTGGACCAAAGTTTTGGTAAATGATCAAACTTATGGTATTTTTGCATGGTTTCTCCCCATCCATTTGCTTGCACGGTGACCCAGTCTGGGGTGCCTTTCTGGTTTGCAGAGGGTCCTGTCGTGGTGCTTGAAGCTAGGGGAGGAGTTGGGCCAGACTGCCGCTGTCCTGCCCGGGAGGTAAAGCAGCAAAGGGCATGCTTGCCTTGAGGTCCAAAAAAAAAAAAAAGTGCTTTTCTCAGTGGCAAATCTCTCATTGACTGCAAGCACCGTGTGTCTGTAAGTGTGCAAGAATACGTGTTTGCTGAAGAGTTTCCCCTGCCCATGCAGCAAATCCTGAGGCCCCTCATGCTCCAAGGGGGCTGCAACCTGCTCGTAGCATTCAGGGTTATTTCAGTTACCTTTTTCACTCCTCTAGTAAAGGAGGGGTTTATTTTTTTATTTTCAGAGCATTTAATGGCTGTTCTGTTTGTTACAGCTGTTCCTCTGATGTGCCAGATCTGAATCTCCCCCTTTAGGAGGAAAAAAAAGTCATTACAGATAAAATACAAATATACGTTTGTGAGAAGCTGCACTTGCTGAACATGTTTTCTAGTACACAGATCTTATTGAATAGCAAATAGGGAGTGATTGTGGTCTCCCCTAGTTTAGGCTGTGGTTAGATTTGTTTGGTTGGTTGGTTTTGTACAAGCCTGCTGTTTTGTTTATAAAACAAATAAGCTCTTATTCCCTGCTCTCCCACAGGGTGGGCGGTAGAAGTGGTCCTCCTTGGTTGCCCAACATTTATAGCTGGAGAAGAAACTGGAAAATCCTTGTATGATGTGCACTGCTAGCTTTTGCATGTGGAGATGTTGGATCACTTATTTCTTAATGCTGTTTTTCCACTGAACTTCAAATCTCTTCCATTAGACCTTATCAGCAGATGGGTTTTGAAGCTCCACATTTGGGAGTGTGTAGATCATATATCTGATGCCACAACACTGGTGTTTGTCATTAACATGAAAGAAGATCAGGACGTGGTTCTGAGAGAGCTGGTTAACCCTGGGGATGGAAGTCACAAAAAAGGCAAGAAATGCAGGGGGAGTTCATCTCTGAAGCGGGGAGAAGCTGCTTGGGCAGAGCTCAATACAGATTGACCCAAGGCACTAAGGTGAAAAGGCAAATCCCCTTCTTGGATGTATTCCCAGTGCAGCTAAGGAAACTCGGTGTCACTGTGCAGGCGTGGGTGAGACCTTGTCCAAGATGGTGCATTGTGGTCCTAGTGACCAGGAGTCGGGAGGCTGTCGCTACACTAAGTGCAGAGGAGGATTTCTACAACATGGGGAAAGCAGAATGTGTGTCTGAGAGGGGGCAAGAAGAGTCTGCTCAGTTAAGCCAGGAAAGCTGAGGCTGATGTGAGAGTGATGTTCTCTATATGTGTACATAGAGGGGAAGTTCTAGAGAAGATTATGTTGGGACCAGAGCAAATGCTGTAACCAGCACTGAACACATATGGGCTGAAAGTTAGAAGATGATTTTGAGCTGTTAAATTGAACAGGCCTATGACTGTGATGATGGAAGCAAAGCCTGGCTGGCTTTTGGGATGAAGCTCAAGAAGAAAGTCAATGAGTGATGCTACATCTGCCATACCAGGGGCCAAACCTGGTGAGCTGGATCATAGAATGTCCTGAGTTGGAAGGGACCCACAAGGATCATCAAGTCCAACTCCTGTCCCTGCTCAGGACAACCCCAAACTTACACCACATCTCTGAGGGCGTTGTCCAAGTGCTTCTTGAATAGCGTCAGGCTCGGTGCTGTGACTGCCTCTCTGGGGAGCCTGTTCTAGTGCTCCACCACCCTCTGGGTGAAGAACCTTTTCTGAATCTCCAACCTAAACCTCACCGGCACATCTTCCTGCCATTCC
>VZTV01034235.1:0-36295 GCA_013400875.1 Anhinga rufa | reverse complement strand
TACAAGCTACAGAACGTGCAGCTTACCTGAGAGCCCGAGACACTTCCATGTATTCTGGCTGGTGCTCAGCTGAATGCTTTTAATGACTGGATCAGCAGTTGCTGATCCTGCACTGACCTGAAAATACCATAGCTGTAAATTCAGGTCCAGCTCAAGATTTTGGAATCTTCCTACATTTTTGTGTAAAGTAGCATGGTCTGGCAGGAAGTATAGTGCTCAGAAGCTGAGGCACTTTGACAATGTTCTCTCCACAGCCACAGGAGCTAGAGGATGTTTGGTTGGGAGGCGAGTAGTGCTTGAACGGGGGGCGGGTGGAGGGGTGTACATGTAATTTGGTTGGGTGGTGGTTTTTTTTTTAAACAGAGCTTCAGTTCTGTCAGATCAACTTCTATATCATCTGGCTTAATCCATGCTCAGCTACCCCTTTACCGTGAAGTCAATTTACTTACATACTCTAAGAAGCACGAGCCGACCTCACTCAAATGTGGGTGGTCTTTGTTGAATTTCTTCTCTAGTGCTTTAACGAATTTCTTCTGGCACCTGTAGATGTCTTCAATATTCCCAAAGATTGTCTTCAGCTGTTCTTCTGTAAACATGTCAGCTCTTTTGCGGCACTGTTTAATGTAACCCTAGGAGAAAAACAAATGGGAAAGCTTCTTGGGCATTTGCTCTGTGGCCTTTGGTTATCAACAGAAAACCCCACGGACTGTAGCCAGTTGTACACCAGGTTCCTGTACCCCCTTCCTGCATAGGTGCATCCCTGTTTTAGCTGTTGTTTCCTCTAATACCACCCAAAACATGGTAGAAATAGAAATCAAGCCACAGCTACATCACTGCCTTAAACAGTACCGTAATCCACACTTGAAGGAGTCCCAGAGCTGCTTTGCTTCCAGTTAAAAGCACCTTTATCTGTCTGCAGGCTACAGGGTGTTCTGACCCCAGCACTGATCCACTGATAGATTTAGGCCAATTAAATCTAGCGGCAGATCTGGTTTGGGTGCTTATGTTGGGAAACGCCTGGTTGACTCAAGGGAGAAGGAGGGCACGAAGGACACGGTGGGGACACTGCAGGAGGAAAGGCTTGCTTGGTAAGCGTGTGCTGCTTTGCCCTAGCTGGCTCTCCTGGCAGGCTTTTAATGTCATTTTTGTGTCATTTCAGTGAAGAACGATGTTCCTGCAAAACTCTTCAATTACCTTCATTTACCCAAGCACATATGACAGCATGCATCTTTGGGAATAGGTGTCGCAATACCCAGCATATTTGTAAGTGAAAGACCTAATTGGCTGAACATCCCCCAGCTGTTTTGATCTGAGCATGACTTGCCTGAAGGCTGGAGTTGCTGATTATATTACCTCCGAACATATATTAAAGAGGACAGCAATGCTAGATGTTTACTTTTCTCTGGCTTGGGAAATTGAATTAATTGGAGCCCAAGTGGGTTCTCCAAATACAGAGGCATTTGGGACATTGCTGTAATGAATCGTCTCCTGTTTTCTGAGCATGCAGCACCATTTAGGTGAGCAGGCTCTGATGGAAATACAGGCTCTTTTTCAGAAAAGTTACCTGCTTAGGGTAACTCTCTGGGCAAGAATACTTTATTATCCTTCAGACAAGTTCTGACATTCACTTCACCCTTTATTCCATTACCTCACAAATGTCCTTCAGGTGCTTGATGTAGTCTCTCTCTGTGCTTATGATCTCATTGATGACGTTGGTCCTCATTTGATCTTTGGTGGTCTGCCCCATCCCAAAGCGGCGGGTGCCACTGCTGGAGTCGTCCTCTTTGCCACCCTCTACCTTCAGGGGATAATCTTCCATGGGTTCATCCTGGTTGACTCGCAGCTGTGCCAGACACACAAGATGTTCACTGTTTGTATTGCTAAACACAAGCCTTCAAGGAAAAGAAGTCTGGGACACTTGACTGAATGGCAGACAAAGATCAAGCTAGGATAAGGAGTGAATATTACTTGTAAACATATCTCCCCTCGGGGAAGCTAAGGCTGGACAGCTAGTTTTGGGAGGGTACTTTCAAGCCACATGACAGCTGCTCCTACTGTGTGACACAGGTGCTTTTAAGCAGGCATCTCTTGTAGACAGAAGTCACAGGAATGATATGGAGTCCTCCAGGAAGAATACATACAAAATCAGGACAGGAAATGGTCTATCAAGTGAAATCTGCTTAGGTATTTGTGAGGGGTGTTTAGGGAGGGACGGGGGAAACGGGTAAATAATTGCTTTTTAATATAGCTTTATTGTTGTTCTCACACTAATGGATGGCCTCTCAGTATCTGCTCCCCCAAGATTATTTAAAGATAAGCTGTTGTTAATATAAAGCTGATACAGATGCCAGTGGGCTTATAATGTGGCATTACATTACAGGGCTGTGTGTGAAACTCATGGTTCCTTCATAATGCCCATCAGATGGCAGCACAGCATGAGCAGAGAAAAACATCAGCGTTTTGTAGGCACGCCATCCTACAGAGTATGTCGTCGACAACAGCAAAGAACCTTATTTAATAGCAGGCAATTATCGGTGCACTTCACTTATGAGCTTTCTTTTATGTAGTAGTATTCTAGCTCTTAGAGTGCCCGTGGGAATATTTTGTACACAACTCAGCACAGAGAAGTGAAAAACACTGAAGTAGGAACATGCGTAACTATAGGCATTTTTAGTACGATGACACGGAACTGCTTTAAACTTGTAATGCAGTTTGTTCTAAGCAGGATTACTTACCACTCGGTACACGTATATCCACATATAAAAACAGTGCATACCCATCCCTTGTCAGCACAGGCATAGATTACATTTACTCACTGTTACAGCTGGTGACGCCCTCAGGACGTGCAATCCTGGTTTTCCTTCGCTATGAGCAGAACAGCATTGGCTAGTCTTAAACTCAGGCCTGAAACTTGGGTGGAGTAACTGAGAGACCTGGAGATTTATCCAAATCCCCAAACATACCAGCCTTCCCAGCAGTAAGCTAGAGACCCAGTGATAATTAGCCGGCAGTCTTCACTCAGATGCTTGAGTAAGTGCTGTAATTACTCAGCTAAAAGAACGTCTTACTCTGCATCCCTAATGGCTAGCACTAGTCTGCTTTCCCCTCAAGTACTGTCACAAGGTTTTGCCAGCCAGGACAATAATTCAACTTATCAGTAACATGAAAGAAAAAAGAGGCCTGTGTTTTGACTGTGAAAAAAGCAGTTCCGTCCCACCAGTGCTGAGAGTTTGGTCCTAGTAATCTAGTAATTTGTCCTAGTAATCTTACTTGCAATTACATCCACCATTCCTAATAGTTATCCAGCTAAGACCATCTCCTGCAATCTGTAGCAAAGCATTTAAAATCTTTTATAGCACTCTCTGCCCCACTTCCCTGAGAACTTGCTACAGACACCAGATCACCTTGTATCACCTCCTTTCATGCTTCACCTGGTTTTGGGTCACTTGTGATCTGAAGTGACCTGGATAAAGAGCTAAAGGGCAGAGAATCTCTGCTCTGAGGCACCTGATTGCCTTTGCAGCACTGAGGAAACTGCCCTGGAGTGGTGAAAGCAGAGCCAGGCATCCCCACACACAGTCACAGCCCAAAGAAAGGAAAAAAAGCCTTTCTCCTCACAGCAGGAAAGGAGTGTACAGCAGTTACCCAGGCTCTTGTTATAGCCCCGACTTGCACAGAGAGCGCTGATGTGTTTCAGAATGCTCTGTTGGAAATTAATCCAACCTCTGCAGTATACAGCTGGGACTGTCCCGGCTGTTCTGTATTAGCTATTTCTAGATGGTCTTTGTGGCTGGCGCTGGGGGAGAGCCTTGGTCCACAAACCTGGGCCCAAAAGCAGCAAGCGTTTCATACCTCCCCCCTCATCAGTTGTCCCACATTTGTGGTATTTTCCTCCATTTTTAAATGCCTGGGACACAGCGCTGTGTGGTAGCCCACCAGCCTGATGTTTTTGAAACTCCAGGGCTAAAAGAAGGTGTGTGCGTGAGTCAGGTGGTTGCATACTTTGGGATGTGGCATGGTGCTGGACCCAGCGCCAGATGGAGAAAGCTAAATTTGGTGCTATGCTTATCCATACTGTCTGAAGCAGACACTAGAGTGAAGACCTCTGCCAGCTGCATCTGGGATTCCTCCAGGATAGCATTTGTTGCTCTCTGCTGAAGGGGAGGCTGTGTGCCTGGGGACAAACTAGCCAATATACATAGGGGTAAGCAGGAGCGCAGGCTGCAAACCCCCATGCAGGACCGCTCCCCAGGTGACGCAGCTTAGCTTAGCTCAGCTCAGCTNATTGGTGCTAATGGAGAGGCATAAAGAAGCATCAAGCTCTTACCCGTACAAAGCTAGCTGGAAACCAGCCTTCGCTGTCCAGAATCCTCCCCCACCACCACTCCTTGTTGGTAGCATCCATTACTTCAATGACATCGCCGGCCTTGAATCCCAGCTCTTGGTCGTCCATCGTGACATGGTCCCAGAGGGCTTCCGCGTACACCACGCTGCCATCGCTGATGAGCTGTGGACAGAGCAAGTCAAACTGTCGGCTCCCCCCAAGAAAGCAGTGCAGCCTGCCGCCATGGCGGCAGCTTTTGCGCCATTGCTGCTGAGCCAAACAAGCATCGGTAACTGTTTACTGCCTGTGAGCAATGTGAAAAGGAGCTGGTTCTAGTCTGGCAATTGCTTTGACTGACCTTGCTCTCAATAGCATTTATTCAGAATCACCTGGACACAGTTAATTTACTACCATGAAGAACATAAATTTGATGCTCTGGAATTTCTTACTGGTGACTTTGCCTCAGCCAGCAAACAGGACTCAGCGGTACGGTGTTGTTGGAGGATGCTCTTGTGCTGCCAGTGCAGCTCTGCTTTGGAAGGCCCCAAACCAAAACCTTGGCCATCAATGTTTAGAGACCTACTTCAGCACAGAAAGTATTCTGAGGCCTCCGAGCTAGTCTAGGATGGATAGAGCCTTAAGTCTTTAAGGTGGTTAAACTTAGCACTTAAGCTGCTTAAAATAAGTCTTCTGAAGACTTTATGTAGTTCTGCTGAGGGACAACAGTCATTTACTACATGTCCCACAGAGAGCCTACTCTAGGGAAAAAAGGGGCACCAGCAATTAAAAACAAAAACCCAAAACCAAACCCAGAAAACCTTCCCACTTGGCTAGAGGCTGAGATGGGGCTCTTGAACACAGTGATGATGGTGTCTGTATGTGCCTGATACCATTCTCAACCATGCACGCTTTAGCTATGCTGTAGCTGACGCCTGGGACCAGTTGCAGCAGTGTATGTGTAACCCGGTCCTGCTGGCCACTACCACAGTAGTGCCTGCCGCCTGCCCGCGGGCTTATCGTGTCACAGCCTCCTTTGAATTTCAGCAACTACAGAGTTAGATGCACAGGCTTCTTGGGGCCTGAGCATGACTGGGACTGGCTGAACACCAAGGATTTCCCCAAGAAGGCAGAGCGTATACTGGAGTCCTGCTAGAAAGGACTTACTCAGCCGTTCTGGAGTGGCAGCAAAGCCCTATTTTTCTCCAGGAAAATGGCGCAACGATAAATTCTGGGACGACAACAGAAAGAGCAGTCTGTGAGGCACAAGGGAGAAAGAACCTGTAACAAAAGCCACTATGCACGGTATATCTCACAACACTGCAGCAGTACCACCACAGCCACATAACGCGCGTGTCATCCAAGCGGGCACCTTGGATTGCTCAGTCACACAGTTAGTTATCTATCTGCTGCTCAGGGTTACTATTTTTGCCCCTCCCCTAGAAGAAAGATGCATGTTGTAAAAGAATGTCAGGATAATCATGCATACAGTAAATCAGGAGCAACTTAACGAGGCATTTGAAAGAAAATTCAAATACAGTCTGCCTTTGGATAGCACGTGCCCCTTCACTGAACCAGAAACAGCTTAATGCAGTATTTCCATTCTGACAAAAATAACAGGATGATGGGGAAGGAGAGGATGAGAGGTTCCCACTTATCCACATAGCCACCGTGGCGGCACTCCCCACACCGCCTTTTCTCAGCTGCCTTCCACTGCACCACCGCAGGGCTCGGTGCATCTTTGCTGCAGGTTTCTGCTCGTCACAGAGGCGCGCGTTCGCTGTAGAGAGGCCCAGCAGGCAGGGAACAAACACAAGGGACATGCTGCTGTCGTACAGCCAGCCGGTGGCACGACGGGAGAATGAGCCAAGAGTCTTAAATGGTGTCGCACTAGTCTAAACTCCTATGGCAAGGACAGGCTTTGATCACAAGGCACAGTCTCAGAAAACCAAACATCAAGAGATAGTGATGAATGCACCATACAGCAGAGGCAGCTATGCCCAATCAAATGGCAGGTATTTGTCCAAGTGAGCTGTGGAGGGAAAGGATATTTGGGCTTCCCAATTAATGCATACAGCTGTTAGAGATCTGGGTGATGATTTTTACACATAGCTTACTTAACAGGTGTACTGCATATAGCTTGATGAGCTTGAAGTATACTCAGCATTATGAATAAACCCTTTATTCATATTTTTGAAACACATGTTGGTCTTGTCAGGCTTCTAGAAACTTAGAGGTTTTAGCTTTCTAACATAAAGTAGCGATAACTGGAGTAGGGAAGAAAGTGGATGTAAAAGCGTATATTTCTCCAAAATCAGCTAGCAGACTTCAGTTACAGAACAACAGCTGGGCTGCGGACGATGGTGGAGCATCAGAAAAGAGCTCTGCTGCTGCTCTGAGCAATCTGCCTGTGCACAACCCATCCATTTGCTTGAGCAGTCCAACTGGAGCGACTAGTGACTGTGTGGACCACAGCTGAGCTCAGCAGCTCCCTTCTGCAGGAGGAGAAGGGCAGTAACAGGGTGACGGGGTGGCTGGGGCTGTGTCTGGCCACCCCTATACAGATGAGCTGGTTAACGCTGGTCTCACGCAGACTGCTGGGGAGTCATCTGCACCTAGGTAAGCCCTACCACCAGGTCATGCCGGAGCTGCTGCCTTACCACACTGACTTACGTATCCCTGTGGGTAAGGGCTGGCTGTTGCTCAGGAAACTGGCATCTGCTAATAAATCTTTGGGAAGAGTGGCATTTGGCGGGCTTTTCAACATGCCAATTGTAACCAGCACTTAAAGACGATGGCTATTTCTGAGGTAGGGTACCTTTGCTGTGTGCTTAAATATGCCACTCTGAATGAGCGATCTGAGTATGACGTGGCAGCGGCGCACACGCCACGACCGTGACCGGAGAGAGACTAAATGGATGTCCTCGGTAGCATTTTGATGATCACATAAGCAAGAGCACTGGTGATGTGAAGGCATTAATATGTTACAGTACCAAGCTGTCAGATCTCAGTGTCTTGATGAGAAGACAAGAGACCAAGCCTGACCTAGCATTAACTGCACATTAGGGTTGATACACCCAGCTCACAAGGGGACAGAACCACACGGTTCTCAGAGTCACCGAAAGCCATGTGACTGACTAGTGAATCCTCAGCTGGTGTTTTAATCCATCCACTAATATTAATATCTTAAATTTTCTCTATGCAACAACAGCCATACTGTGAATAAGACTTGCCAAATACAGAAAGTCACAACGGACCCGTCCCCAGCCTGGCCACATAGGCACAGGCAAGCAGACAAGCCGCTGCCACGGACAGTTCTTGATCAAAGGTGTGACTAAAAAGACACCTGAAATACACGCCAGGGTTGGATTAACTGACACTGAGCAACAGGTTTGCAGGGAAGAATGATCAATATGGAATAAACCAAGAAATAAAGAGGAAAAAAACCCTTTATATACACTTTGGATTGCCTCAATTAGTTTAGCACAGCAGTGCTTGAAACACCTCCAGGCTCTGCCCGGTCTCCTCCTGCACCGCTTCGGTCTGTGCTTGTGTACTAGGGGGCAGGCAGGGGAGCAGACACAAACACGGAAAAGTGTTTAATGATCACCACGCTCAGGGCTCATTTTTTCTGTTCGCCCTCAATCTGTACCAGTCTGTACCTTATACTATTTTTTTTCAATTGTATCCAGTCCAATTCCTAGGCTGATACAGAAATACCAGCTATACCCGGTGTAACAGTCCCTTTCCCAGAGCAAATACTAAAGGGTAGCTCTGAGCCAGGACTGACGTTTCCATGGCACAGAAGCACCTACAGTACTTCATGCCACGGCAGCAAGCAGAGCCGCTCCAGCTGGGGCAGAGCACACTGCAGCGTCCTCTCCTAGGAACATACTGTTACTGGAGGAAAAAGGGTTAGGCCCCTTACTCCCTATCCCAGGAATGATAAAACACACCAGCAGATAAAAGGGGTTTCTGCAAAATGTGTGAGAGCGTGGCACAATCAACCAGCTGTGTTGTGAGAGCTGCTTATCTTCCAGAGAAGCATGTATTAAAGGGAATGCTCGCCATTTCCAAGCATGGCAGCTCCTAGGCTCAGAAGGCTCATCTTACCACTGGTTTTGATCTTTGCGATTAAAGCAAGGTTTGAAAAACAACTATTAATTTCCATATGAAACAATATTTATGTGCTGGCGTTGTAATATCAAGGACAACTCAGTACATGTTCTCAAGTGGCCCCAAACCAGTCTCTGGAAGAGAAACCTTAGAAGACAGAGAAGGCAAACCCAGCCGCCCTACAGCTGCTGTAGCTGCTGCAGCTGGCAGCAGTGAAAACAAACAAAAACCGGCTATTTTTCTTTGTTTATAACAACACTTAAGTTTGCAGACAGCAGTGTTTGCAACCCAAAGGCAGTACTAACACCGATGCTTTGAAACTGAAAACCGACTGCAGCTCTAATATTGCATTGGCATCTCTGGGCGGCTGCAGCTGCTTCCCTACGCCCATGCAGCTACAGCCTCGCTGCTCCTCTACAGACACGGCAGATGCTAAGGGAAGGCGCCGGTAAAGCAGTGCTTGGGCAGGTTGCTCAGCGGATCACAGAAGGATGGAGGGGGATGACTGCTGCATTCCTCCTCCAAGCAATGCCTATGCACAGGTTGCCAAAGAGGAGACACAGGCAGGGCTTTCGCACATAGCCGCCCCAAAGTCCCTTACACATAGCCGCTCCAAAGGAAGTCCCTTACACGTGGGCAAACAGATCTGGTGTGCCAAGGCCCGTGTCCCTGGGCTTGTTTGCATTCCAGCTACTCAGTCCCTGTTTGTCTCAGGCTGGAAACCTTGGCAGAATTGTCTTTTATGTCCTGGTCTTGTTCTAACAGGAGCTCCAGGCAATATTAGCAGAGGTAGAAGATCTCAACAACTTACAGGAGGGATGAAGACTCCTTTAGGAAATTTTTATCTTTGAACTACTTAGTTATAACTGAATAAAATTTGAATAGCTTTCTCTTGATAATGCCAAGTACACTGGATCATACAGAGCTAAAAACTGAACCCGGGAGCATCAGAAGACACTGGGAACAAGCAGTTCAGGGAGAAGGTGCCAATAAAACAGAATTTACTTTTCAGCTCCGTGACCCTAAACCAGACACCTTCCATGTAGAGCACCTGAACCCAAGCCCTTCCTGGGGAACTAAAATGGCTCCTGTGAAGTCTGTGTTCGTTGCTCAGCCCCTCCAGAACTTGTGCATTACAGACTGAAGCTGAACTGGGTCAGCACATCAAACATTTATCCCTGCAGCAGTCCTGACCCCAGAGGCAAAGCCTCCTTCCAGCTCCAGTTCCTTCAGCTGTCACTTTGCTTCCAGAGCTTCTCCTCTGCCTTCTCTCATGCAAAGTACAGCAGAGAAGTTAAGAAAAATTGTACTTCCATTCTTGCCCCAAAGGTAGTGCTTCATTCACACAAATACTTATTTTTTCCGAATGTGGGTAGAATCCAGCTAGCCTCTCCCTTGAACTGAACCCACAGGATAGTTTTCAAATCATCCTGACAGCTTGCTCTCGCTTCCTCTAAAAACTTTTAGCTTCATTGTTTAATGATGGACAATGGAGATGAAATTTATCTCATAGAGCTTCTGTCATCTGAACAGCAGACATTTAGTCTGAACGAGTTATCTTGATTGTCTTTACTGAGCATCTCCCCTTTGTGGAAGGAGACAGGCACCCCAGGGAAGGGTTCATCTTAGGCATCTATCTTAGCATGACGAATTAACCAAGCCCCTGGGGGTCCTGTCTGCCTTCGCTGCCAGGGAGGAATTTGGGCTAGCTAAGACTTGCTGCCTGGCTGCAGGGTGCCAGAACCACCGACACAACTCCACAGCCACAGCAAACACTTCATTGCTTCTTGCTGCTCCTCTGTCTAGATGTTTCAGGATAACAGAAGCCCTCCTTGCCACAGCGTTACACCAGACACGTGTCCCCAGTGGGCAGTGGGTTGCATTCATTGCTTCAGGAGCACAGACCTGCACACCATGCCCCCAGTCAAGCCATGCCCTCGGCGTTCGTTGCCTTTTTGCCTACTGTGTCAGCTGCGTGTTTTTTCAGCACAGATTTTAGAGCACTGATTAAGGATAGTGGAGGACTCTCAGGCATTTACCAAACATTGCAGATCTCCGTTCAAAATATTTTAATTTGACAGTGGTTCTCCTTAACAAATCTGAAATGTCAGTCAGCCAAGATCTTAATCCAGTTAAGTGTGCTACACTGATATTCTATAGTGCTGCTTTTTTAATCAGTGCCTGTAGTCAGACTCCTCATGTGACATCTAGTACAGCTGCCTCCATTTAACAAACATTCAAAATTTGTCATCACATTTATTTGGTAAGAACTATTTTCCACAAAACTGTTCTGACTGGCATTAATTATATTATTCTCTTTTATTTATATCATCTGAGTCCTGATTCCCTCTCAGAAGTAGTTAAAACAGATGGGAAGAAGAGGAGGGTCCCCCGGCAGCAGGCAAGGAGAAGCTTTGAAAGCTCCCTTTATCAAGTGCTACAGGAGGAGAGGAGCAACCCTTGTAGAAAGTGGAGGAGGCAGAGCTGTGCTCCATGTTATTGCAACCTGCGTATGAAGAGTACGGCGTGGGAAAGCATGCCAGGTGCACGTCCATCTGAGCCCAGTTATATGTGATTTTTCAAACTCCAGAGTGATGCAAGTTCTCAGTTCCTCACCTGAGATATGGGAGCTGCTTATTATAATGCAAAACAGATCAAGTGAAATTGCTTTACTATATTTTTTTTATTATTATTATTTTAATTTTACTTTTGGCTGAAATAGGCCAGGAAAGTTAGGAATGAGTGGGGATAGTTCCCTGTAGCTGAGGAGGACACCTACTGATCTAGATCCTATCAGTGCCCTCAGCACTCCAACCATACCTGTATATCAAGGGAGCCTGCTAATTTTGGGAGCTAACATTCGTAGGCTTTGGCATAAGGAAACGGGAGCAAAGCCCTTCTCAAACCTGTTAGCACTCTACAAAGATTGTCTTTGAATCACATTTTATAGCTAAATGTTGCAGTGGCTGGTAGCGATTACAGTACGTGAAGCTGTAGAACAGCTTCCATTTTAACCTTTCATACATGTTTCCAGAGGATACTTATTTAAACCTATGTCTGTAAGACATTTGTTTTCTGCTGTAAGTGAGAAATATTTCCAAACTCTTTCCAAACAAGCAGATACAATGCTGAGTGACAGGGAGACAAAATGGCAAATTAAATTCTGTGCTGACAAATGTAACACAAGCAATATCCAACACAAATGACTAAGTGAGCTGCTCCTCAGGAATGTCTCTGCAGACAGATTTAAGAAAACGTCAGCCTGCTCCACGAGGGTCAGAAAGCCTGAATGTCAGGAACGACTCAGAAAGAAGGAGGGAAGAGAACTAGACAAGGCACAAAGAGCACCACAAATTGCAGGTGGGAAGAGTTTCTAGGCCAGTATGAGCTAAATGGACCTTGGAGCTGCAGTAGAGGTTATTCGTAACACAAGGCCGGTGGGTGCTCAGTGAAATCGCCAGGCAAGAAGTACTCTTTCCCTGTGGTGCGTAATACAGCTGTGCCACAGGATGCCACAGAGCCAAACATGTGGATGACTTAAAAAATGGTTAAGCAAATGTATGTCCTTCAAGGCCGTTTAAACACATCGTATCTGGATACAGCCCATCAAGGATCTTAAACACACCTGGAAAGGCAAACAAGGGAAAGAGCCAGGCCGTACTTGCATCTCGTCTGAGCAGTTACCCCAGGTCACAGCTAGAAGTGTTACTGGCTAGCCCTACGGAGCTGGTCTTCGGACATTAGGGTAGTAAAAAACACAGAAAAGAAACGTTGACTTCATATTACCTGCAAATACCTCCTGAAAGTAGTGAGCCCTGAAAATGTTACCTTGACAGGGACAGATACGTTCCCTGAGGTACAGCACCACTCTTGTTCAGGTGGAAAATTAGCAGTTGCCAACACAGTAATTACAAGGGCGTTAGGATGTCCTCTGGGGCAGGGCTGTCATCCTCCTGGCTGGGACTCCTCAGGCAGAGGTGGGTGCAGCACTTCCACACGGCTTCAACATAACACCCCCCACACTGTGTATCCTGCCCACGCAACGCTCACCGGGCGCACGGAGGCAGGTCAGTCCTGGGGTAGCCATTTGTCCCTACCACGTGGATGTCCAACTCCTGGCCTTTTGGGTTTTTTGCCCAAAAAAGGGAGGATGGAAGTGTACCCAGGGAAACTTGGCTGCTCAGATAACGCACTCAGGGAGGAGTCGCTGAGCGCAGGTTACAGGAGAGGGTATGATGTACTGCATCCTCATTCAAAATGTTCAGAAAGGCCTTTACAATTAAGAGCTCTAAGGACCTCAAAACCTTCTTAAGCACTCAAAGCCAGAGAACTTAAGTCATTCCAAAGCTCTAAATCAGCTTAAACAGCTTAAACTCATCTAAGGCCTTAAAGTGTTTTAAGCATTTCAAACCCATCTAAAGCCTTAAAGTGGCTTAAGGAGCTTGAAGTACTCTAAGGCTTAAAAGTGGTTTAAGTAACTTTTGGCTAACCTACTCCTCATACCTCTCCCAACTGTGTGGCACCTGTCCCTCCAGGTTAAGGTAGGATCCACATTTACCCCAGACAGCCAGACTTCTGACAGACTACCTCTTTTTACCCCTCTTTCCAGCTATTCTGGGGTGCGTTGGGGAGCGCCGAGCCCCTCTCTCCTGGCTCAGCACAGGCCCCACATCCCGCGGCCGCCAGCTCTGACTGCAGCAGCCGGAGGTGGGTGCACACAGCTACTCGGGGGTTTGTTACAGGATTTACTGGGCTGCTGCATCTGGAACTCAGCCACACACTCTTCTCCTATTTTCTTTGGTTTCAAAGACTGGAAAAGGAGCAAGGCTGGGGTTGAACTCTCAGGTTTGAACTAGACTTTGACCTAGGGCTCACACATCTACAAAGTTTCTAGTGTCTGGTTCCAGTTTGGCTGTAGATGAAAACCGTGTCAGACTGACTGACTCCCCTCTTCATCTCACCAACAGTTTTGAAGTCTACATTTACTGCAGAATATGAAGCATACCTGGTTAATGCAATTTTTACACTTTCTGATGTCCTGCTTTTAATTGTACAACCTGGGAATGGAAATAGCCCAGGATGTTTCTGTTTGGTTGTTCTCACATTTAAGAGTGAGTGGTGTTGCAACTTTTTTACACTACCATTTCTCAGGTACCCAAATAGAAACTATTTTCTTTAGAAAATTTTACTTAATGTTACATTAACACGTTTTTATGTCACTGATGCTCCAAGCTTTCCCTATTCTCCTCTTGCCGCTGCCTGCAGCATTACCCTTGCTCTGTGCACCCCAGCACATCCCCTTGGGACATCTCCCATCCTTTCCCCTCTCTGCGGGACAGCTCCCAATTGCACTGCCTCTCCCATGACTTAATTTGAGATTTTTCCTTTCTACCTCCTTTTTTGCTTCCTCTTTCACTATTATTTCTGTGGACAAGTGAGGAATATACTGTACAGATCCCCCAGGACAACGTATCCAAACAGCTCATCTGACCCAGGGATTTACTGAAGATATAGGTTGCATCCTGGCTCTTTGCAGAAGAAAAGGAAAGGGAACCATGCAGTTCCCAGAGGTCTCTGCCCACTGATGGCTGTTCCTATTCCCTTCCCCCCAAAGATACAGCAAGTTACAGAATCAGTTATAGCTTGAAGGCAAATTAATCTAAATTTGTTTTACAAATAAGGCTAACGAAAACATTTTAAAGCAGATACAAACTGCGTTGCTAGCAAACCGCTCTGAATCATCAAAAGGTCAGCATCTCTTTGGGCTCACAGTGGGCAGTAAGCCAGAAACACAGCACATGGCTTTCCTTTTCATGTCTGTGCAGGATTTAATTTTAATGGAACACACTGCAAAGAACACGCTGAAATGATTTTTATTGCTCCAATCTCCTGTGAAAACATCTCCCTTAGATTAATAGCACTGTGCCGAAGTCTGTACAACACTGGTAGGTGCTGGCAGACACGCTGGGCCGACAAAGATTGTTTAGCAGTCTCCATGATGTAGCTCTCGAAGATGATCTCCTTGCCTCTTCACCTCCTCCTGAGAGAGAAACCCTGCAGGTTTTTGGTGACCCAAAACTTGATTTCTGCCCTCCCCCCCAGTGAACTCTCTCCCGGTGCGCACACACACTATTTTAGATCCTTTCTTCACTGAACTAAGAATTGCTGTCTGTCCTTTTCTTTGAAAACGGGGCAGAGGAAAATCTGAATATCAGATAGAAAAAAGGAAAAGAACAAAAAACCTTGATAATGTCTCACTGTCAGGCAAATGAGGCTGCCTAGCCTTTGTTTTTTGTTAGTATCTGTAAATATAAAAATGAGTCATTTCTTTTGTAGTCCCTACAGGAGATTCTGTACTCAAAGAAAAAAAAAACAAAACCAAAAGAAACCCACTAACCTTTTCATATTGCAGGTGTCCTGTGCTAGGTAAAGAAGATTGAGTCAAGAAGAAGCAGGTTCCTGGGATCTTCTAAGACCCTGTACTATTATGTTTCTGAATATATCCATTTTATTGATTTGTCTCTTCATCATCTGGATGAAGAGACCTAATGGCCTAAACAACGCTACAGCCTCGAACCAGAACCACATTCTGGTTTCTAAGATCCCATTGTGAACAAGCCCTCTAACAACAGGAGGGCGAAGCTCCTGCAGAACATGGCTTCTCTAGTCCAAAGAGGAAAAGATCAACATATCTCCTGTTCCCCACAGGTTCTCATTTTAGTCGCCTTGACTCCCTGCACCACCCTCCCGTAGTGGCCACAGGCTTTTCAGTATGACAAAGTAGTTTTGCAAAAGCAGCTCAATGCAGGGCTCATTCTGGTAAATCAGGCAGCAATGGGATACTGCAGTCCCTGGCTCTCCTCTCGTGGTCTCTAGTGCAAACCTTCTCACTACATCGTTAGATAGTGCTTAGTATAACAAGTCCTGGCTCCTGGGCACTACAGGTGTGAATTGGGATACTGAAAATAGCAAGCCATGACTCCTTAGCAGCCTGTCTTTTCTTAATCTCCTGCTGGAACTATTTCATTTGGTGAGGTGAGGAAAGCTGTGTTAGGCTGCTGCTGAGAGATCCTGGCGTAGCTCTTTAGATTCATATGTGATGCCTGTATACAGTGTTTGTATTTCCATACAAAGTTTACCACAACCTGCAGACACTCAACAGGCCAAGACTGGACAAGATCACAATTCAAAACAACCGCAAGCAGTCAAACACAGCTGTGCTATGCTGTTCTGAGCCTCGTTACCACAAAGGCAATAGACACTGGGCCTATAAATAACATTCCTGTACCGCCCCTGCACAGTGATCGCTACAAACCAGCACAGCTTAGCAGAAGACAACATACTAATTCTATTCTTGTGTTGATCTCCTGAATGGATGCAACACCGAACAAGCACAAGATTTTTAAGCGTGGATGCTATGGTGGTTTGCTCCATGCCCTGTGGCACCTTAGCTTTACCCAGCAGCCTGCTCTGGATAGGGGCTGCAGCAGGAAGGAGGAGGGGGTGAAGGCAGCCCCTGTTCCCCCAGCTGGTGGAGGATCCACTTGGTCTGCCACCAAGGGACAGCAGAGATGCAGGTGCCCAGTGTGAAACTGGTGCTCTCTGGAGGGAAAAGCATACTGGAAGGGACTGCGCTAGGGTCTCCCTCCCTGGAGGGAAGAGGGGAAGACATGGGACCTCAGTGCTGCAGCAGGATGCATGGGACCAGAGTACTGCAGCAGGCCCTTGTTCCAGACCAGATCAGCTGGCCAACTGCAAGGGAGAGCAAACTCCCCGATTTCCCTCTCCGTGGTCAGTCGCACCTGACTGACTCCTCTGCTGGAAGGTTCAACAACATCCTCTTGGTGACTTGGGAAGACATTTCTCTTTTAGGATTCCCAGCATAGCTGAGCTATCACTCTCATCATTTACAAATGCAGAGCAGAAGGCTTTCACATGTGCAGCAGGATAGAGAACACCATTGTGGGCCTTCAGCAGGTCCGCGCTGCCGCTTTGAGTCCCATTCCGCTGCCGAATGCAGACACAGAGCGGGTGCACTGCATGTGACAACCACAGTCACACCTGGAGTAATCCCAGCCAAAGAACAGATACAAAGATTCAAGTAAGACAATTTTATTCCAGAGTTTCCAGCACGTTCTGTAGTTAACAAGCCCAGTGACATGGCATAAATAACAAGTACTCCCCCTCTTAAAATCTTTCTTTAACCTGCGTAATGGGACTTCTTTTGTTGGTTTTTTTCTTTAAATCAAAACACTGGAAGCATTAATTAAAAGTAATTGTTGATGCTATCATCCTAAATACTTACTGTGTTTCTTATCTGGCCAGCTCATGCCTTAGATTCCAAGAATAAATCACAAAGACAGCAGATACCACATATCACCACAGTTTAGCCTGGGAGAACAAATTAAGAAAAGATACAATCTAAAGCCCAGATCTCCCTTTGGAAATGATGTCTTGGTCTCAGTCCTGTTCATAGATGCTCTTTGCATTTGCAAGGCTCCAAGTAAAGCAGTAGCAGAGCAAAGCTCTTGCCTGTTAAATGTTCTGGTGAGCTTGCCCCACACAGGGGCAACACAAACTACCCGTGCGGGGCTCGGGGAAGCAGTACCCATCCCTGCACGCTGCTTTGCCGTGCAGCTGGGGCGCACCAGCACCGCAGCAGCGGCACGGGGAAAAGCGTGGAGGCACCGCTCTTACTCTGCACCCTGGGGAGGAGAAGGAGTCGTGCAGCAGCCACAGAAGGGCCCGGCTGACATGACGTGGTCTGCAGCAGGAGCAGAGAGCACAGTGGGCACCAGGCACCCCAAGTGCTTTGCCGAGGGGCAGTGACTGCGTTGCTCCCCTTTCCCTGGCCGTGGTGCTCCCTGCCTGGGGCTCTGGCCCAAATGCCACAGCAGAGCCTGACGTTCAGATGGCTGCAGGGAAGGCAATCACAGCCTTCCTGCACAACACCCCTCTCTTGTGTCAAATAAATACACTGAAAACAAAGAAAAAAAGCCAACATAGCTGACAGAAATACCAAATTCTTCTCCTTCCCCACTGTCCTTGTATCACCACCTACAGCTCCTGCACATGATTCAGGGATCCTTCACCAGCTTTATTTTTCCTGGGCTTTATTGGCCATTGCAGCTTTCTTAGCCAAGATCTGAGGCGGGCTTGAATGAATCACAACTAATATCAGACTGATTAACGTTTATATGCCCACTGCAGGTTCCAGCTGAATGTATGCAGCTGTAGGTGAAGTTGAGGAACGAGAGAAACACTGAGTTCCCCGTAACAAAACTTGACACAGATACTTCAGTATTAGTCAGGTATCACACACCTAGACAAGGACTAGAAAGAGAAAATTAAAATTCACCTAACATTAAATATTAAGAGGAAAAGTGTTCCCAGGCTCTTGGCAAGCAGCGTTAACACCTGCGGCAGGCAGCGTTATAACATCTCTCCAATGAGTACTCTGTAATCTTGCAATTTGTCTTATCAGAATTTTTAAATGCAAGAACAGTTCTACTTTTTTTTTGCTCCCAACTACTCTCATACTAATAATCTGGTGGAATTGCAGGGGTAGCGCAAATTGCCTCGTAAGGGAAGGGGGAGGCAATTTCCCCAGGGATTGCATTACCTTTTTCTATAATGTACCTCCAGGTTATCCCCCACTGACCTGGACTCTCCATAGTCCTTGAACAAAACAGTTCTTTGCTTTATTTCTCTCGCAGCAGGCAGATCTTCCACTGAGGAAGTCGGGTCCTTTGTATCAACAAATGCAACGTTTCCCAGAGAGGAGAGCTGCCCTGCAGGAAGCAGTGTGGTAGCTCTCTACCTCAGAGGCATTAACTGCCCAAACCCATGTTATTCCTGAGACTTACATTTTTCTCTCTAGTATCAGCAGCAAGCATTTTGGAACACTAGATCAGCTGTTAGCAAGACACTCCTCCACCTCCCATTACATGCACTGGCTGCTTCTGCACAAGCTTTGATGAGCCAAAGAGGCAAAGGCAAATGGCTCTGGCTCCCACAGACACAGGCGCTGTAGCTGGGCAGAGCAAAGGGAACTTCCCGGAGATACGGATGCCATACCAGGCATGGTGTGGATGTTATAAAAGTGGGTCAGAAAGAGAAGGGAAGGAGGAGGTTGCAGTGTTGTGGGAGGACTTGCCTGCTCACAGCAGGGCTGTGCCTGCCCCGGGAGCCTGCCATTGCCAGGTTTGGGATTCAATCCCTTCCAAACCCAGCAGAGTCCTTTAGCGAGCGGCAGGAATAGGGCGTCCACAAACTGAGCAAGGAGCAGCTAGCAGAGGGTGATTTACTTCATCACCACAAGTCCAGCTCTGCTACCTAAGCAATTTTGCAGGACACTAAATAAACAGAAGTTCCTGAAAAAGTTCCCTGAAGCACCTTCCTCAGCAGAGCGTAACAGGAAGCTATGTTTTCCAGTTCAGTGACAAAAGCCACCCAAGGAGCATGTCAGTGACATGGCACTGAGCTCAACAAGAGCACGAGCCGCTTCGTGGATCTAGGATCAGTCTTGGCTGGCAGACATTTGCGTTCAGCTTAGCAGCTGCCCCACACGGCTTCTATGTGTTGAGCCAAACATTCAGATTATGAATGGAGTCGACCTACCAGATACTCTCCAGAGCTACGTGTGTACGTGCAGGCCCTGTGAATAACCTCAGTTCTCATCGAACATCAGATGTGGTTTGCACTATTTCAAGATACAGAGCAGGTGAGACAGCAATAACTGACAGTTCAAAGACATTGCAGGGGCTGCCATGATGCTGAGTCCTCTTACTGCTCCCGCTGCTGTCGAGAGCAAAACACGCACTAGCTGAGGGGCGAGAGCTTCTGAATGCTCAAGCACTTTCAGAGCCTACTCCAACCTTGTGCATGATCTGCCCTCACGAGCAGCTGCCAAAAGCTTTCTGTCACTGACACCTATGACCCCAAAGTCATACTTTGATCCTCATCTGTCATTTGAAGACTGAGATATGCTTTCACATCTTTCACTTGTCCTTTCCAATAAACAATCTTTTTTCCACCGTACGCCATAAAGTTCTGATTACAGCTGTAACTAAGACCACAGTCAAGTTTAGAGGGGAGAGAAAACAGATTTGTTTGAAAGCCAGTGTTGTGTGCTGAGGTTTGGTTTTGGTTTTTTGTTTGTTTGTTTGTTTTAAATGGTAGCTTCAGAAAACAACGTATACTGGATGGTTCCAGTGGCTGTTTATCACAACATCTAGCTAATAGAGATAATAGCCTAGTTTGACATTTTTAATAATTCAAAACTGGTCATCTACATAAGAGATTCCCAGAGAAGTGCAGAGAGCTAGGGCTTGCTAGTGCCCCATACCCAGCACTGCAGGAGGCTCTCCTTTCTCAGGGAAAAGGATGTTCCGTACTCAGACGTAACAGAAAGGAGCTCAGCAAGTACACATTTCATTGCTTTGCATGCTAAAGTGACGTGGTTTTGTACAAGAAAGTATTACACACAATCACATAAATAACTGGTACAGAGTACATCACTCATGATGACAGAGACAACATCACCATCTGGCCTTTCTCAACATCAGATCAGACTCCAGGAGCCATAAACATTCAGGTCTGAAAGGACTGCAGTAACTTCAACCATTAGTACCAGCAAATGCACTGCCCTCATGAAAGCTGTACTTAAATTGCAGGTTACCTAACACACAAAATGAAGGATCCTGATGAATTTTAAGGGCTTGGATATTTTGCACAGTCTCCAACAGAAATGCAAGCAGTGTCATTAAGAACAGTGCACCGTGGCTTCCTTTCCAGTCTGTCTTCTTTCGGGAATCGGTCTCCTTCAGTGCCATCAGGTAGAGGGTTGCTCCATTGAGGTGCCAGTGCCCAAGTCTGGAAGTGCTGCGATGTACAGGGCTGCTGATAAGACATCACTGAGGTGAACAGGCCTGGAGCGAGCATGCTGCTTTGCTGCCCTTCCTTCCTAAAAGGTCTACAAGAGTGCTGCTTGAGTCACTTCTCCACTGTGCATGGTTACTGCTGGCCAGTGAGAAACATGTGGCCTGCAAGCAGTGTCCTGTGCTGTGGTTCTGCCAGCCATTTTAATACATATAGCAGATAAGCACCCAGATACAATAAAGGAAATGGGATAAAAGCCAACAAAACACTCCTTCCACACTGCCGCAGCGTTTATTCAGCCCAAATTCCTTATGCACTCTATTGATCAATCACTTTGGTTAATTGGGCATTACTCACGCCACCGCACAGCACAGTGTTCACGACGGCAGAGCGACAGAGGCATTACAGGGTTCAGCTTTCTACAGCAGGTGTTTACGTGTAGCAGGTCCTTGTGTAAGGGCTCGTTATAGGATGACTGTCCCTCTGCAAACAAAGCAGCAGCACTTTGGGCTTCTCCAGGGCTGAGAAGTGCTACGTACGGGCACAGTATCATCATCATTAGGAATCGAGGCTGATTAGTGCCACGGAGAGCGGTTACAATTAAGCAGGTTGGTTCTGTTACCTCTTTCCCTTTCTCTGGTTTAAAGGTGATCCAAACCACAAGGCACAGGTGATGACAGGAGGAGAGTGAGGGGAGCAGGGTGGGGAAGGAGGTGATGATCAAAAAACAAAGGAGGGGTACTCTGAGACACACAGTTACCGTAACGGCAGACAAGCAGACCAGAGGCAGACAATAACAAGCTGACCTGCTGATTTGTCGCCCAGTCCTGGAAACCCCCATGCACCACACCACTACCAGCAGTCCTCCTTCAGTGAAATGCCAAAAGAAACATCAGCACCACGTTGACGATGATGAGGAAGAGCAGGATGACAAAGACCACTACCCGCTGGGTCTCTGGGTTCATGTTGCAGCGGAGGAAAGTGTGAAGCGCACTCCATTTGTGCCGGCTTCGGTCGGGGACCTTTGCCATGGCTTCAGCCCCCGGAGGAAAAAAAAAATAACAAAACAACAAAACAGCAGGCTTCTTAAGTGACCGCTGTACAGCCCACAGCAGGGGCACAGATCGGGGCAGAGGGTTGTGAACAAAAGCTGTTTTGCAGCTCTCAAAAGCAGAAGTCTAAATGGTTTGACACAGCCATTGCTGGTCCCGCGCAGCACGTGTGCCAAAACGCCCCCTCCCCACCCCCTTATCTCAGGGGGATGCTTATCAGCACATCCATGGGTTTCCACATCTTCTCTGCCGAAGGAACCGTCGCCATCGCTTTAGCAGAAGGAAGACATTGAATTCCTTCTTGCAGAAAGCCCGAGCGTGCCGGAGCACTGCAATCCGGGCTGCGATATTGGCTTTCCAGAGAGCGGCTCAGCTATTTGCTGGGTGCCGTCTCCAGGATACATGCAGGCCTTAGCAACGCGGCGAGCGCCAGCCCGTCTTGTCCGTCTTGTCGTGGCGGTGTGCAGGGGAGGCTTTTAAGGAGGGTCAGGAGTGGATTAGGCGGCTGCTTTTTTAAATCCTTCCGCCCGCACTAAGAGCATGCCAGCAATAGAGACAAGTCCTGCCAGAAGGCAAATCCCACTGCTCCGGGTGGGGCTGGGGAAGGCAACGGCACGGCGAGGGCACGCACAGCCTCCCGCACACCTGAGCGTGCAACAGGCTGCTAGATGTTTGCGAGGAGGATGGGGGGAGATGCAGCCCTCTGGCCGGGGGTCCAGGAGAAGTGGCGCCTGTTGGACTCTGCCGTCCGCTTCCTGGCAGGATCCTGGACCCAGAATGTCTGAAGGACTTGGCTACCTCTGCCAATGCCTCCATGGGACTGAGGCACTTAAAACCCAAATCTCTGCAACCCCAAAACCCCTGGTCAGCTCTGCAGAGCCCTGAACATGTTTTTATGAACTTAACATTTTGCTGCTGGACTGTGGAGTTCACCAAGCATCAAGCTCCCTGGGCACACTCACAGATGCCCCAGCCTAAGCATAGCCCCTGCCAATGTCTGATCGAGATCAGGATGAAAAGGCACTCCTCCTTGGAAAGGTCAGGGATGCTTCTTGGAGAGCACCCATCACAGCTCTTTGACTGCAGTTGCAGCCCTTTTCTTTCCCCTAGCCAGCGAAGCGGAGCCTGCCTTTTACTACTCAATAGCTGGCGGTAATAGCACTCCCCAGGAAAGGAAGAAGAGGACACAGTATTCAGGACCTACATTGATGGGAGGTAACTCCACATCTTCCAGCATTCACCCCAACACGCCCCTTGTGATACTGAGAAATAGGAATCCAGCCCCTGGAGCTAGGGCCAGATGATAGAGTAGCTAGTGCACGGAGCTGGGTGCTAAGAGGGTGACTCTGCACTTTACCCAATAGTTTCAAACACTAATAAAAAAAATACTCCCCAGACTCAACATGTGCGTGTATATACACACACACAGAGGAACCACAAGTCATGGCTCCCCCCTTAAACATGCTAACTGGTGAACACCTGTGGTAGCATCCATCTCTGGAAGGGCAATGAGGGAGCAGCCGCACGATGTGGGTATGAACAGAACACACTCAGCTGCTCTCACAATTGAAAGAATGCATGTAAAAAAAAGCTGACTTTTTTCAGGTGTTAGCACATCAATGCTCATAATGTTTCTTGAAGACCTGTATGTACAGCTCCTGTATGTATCCTGGAACACAGCAGGTAACGAGATTTAAAAGGGAAAAGGTTTAAGAGTTATGGTCTGGCTGGGTATTTTTCTTTCATTTTGTTTTTTCCCCAAATTGTACAAACCTCAGCAGGGGTTATATAGAAAGCGCTAAGCAGTCAAACAATTTCCACTGTCTCCTTATGCTTCCATAATGTTTAAGATATCTGGTTTTTTTAGGTATTAGAAAATCAAGCCTAGAATTATTTCAGTTTGCTGGTTTCGGAACTTAAAGATTCTGCAAATCTCCTTTTCTCTAGCCTAAATATAGAACGGGGAATAATGCGTAGGATGAGGGCTTGTGCTCTCAGTGCAGCTTCAAGACCTGATAAGCAGAGCTTCGCATACAGAGTAAACTACTGGGATCCACAGGCTGTCCAGGCTCCCAGGTGGTTTTGAGTTTTTGGCCTGCATTCGCTTAATGGCTTCGCAAAACCAGTTCTCTCTGCCATATACACCACAGCATAATACCTAGATCCCTAAGCTTGCAGCCTTCAATTTAATGAAAGCTCTTCGAGTCCACAGTTGACTCTCATCATTGCATTGTTCAACTCCTGGGCATTCTGCAAATCTTGTCTGGTTTTGAAGGCTTTTCATGAACTGATTGAGTTTGGGCATAAGCCACCAGACAGGGAGGGATGCAGATCTTCAGGAGAAGCTAATCATGGTGAATGGGAAGCATGTTCACATATGCTTCTCTGAAACCTGCACAACAAGTACCATCTTCTCTAGTCACTTAGTTACACTGAAAAGAAACAGATAAACTCCAGTGGCCCACCAAGACACACACTGGTGAGTCAAGCTGGCAGAGGTATACTGTTGGTGCCACAGGATACTGGGCAATTTCTGAAGTCCACGATGATATAATTCTCCAGTAATCTCCTGAAGTCTTTGGCACTCATGAACATGCTAGAGTATTTGAAGATGAAAGCACAGAAAGTTTGACTGAATATCAATAAAGACATCTTAAATGGGAAAGTATTTTACTTCTTGGACACTGCTCTGAGACCGCCTGGAGGGAGGAGTTGGAGGGAAGCTGATTCCAAGATGAAAATGCAGAAAAAAGATGCAAAATGGTAATGGAGGGTACATTTTCACCTAACCTTGTTGGAGTTGTCTCTAAGAAACATCCTAAGCCACAGCTATGTTCCTTTGCTTTTCTGATGTACAGAGCTAAGTGCCCTCCTGCACTACATTGCCTGGGCACACATGACATGTTTACCTCGTATACTTCTTGGAGTGTTACACAATTAATGTTAAGTTGCCACCACCCTTCTGACCCCATGGTGAATAAGCAAGCATGAGGAGAAACTGGTCTCAACAAGGACAAAAACTGCAGAGTGACTTCTAGCTGTGACCTGGCTTTAGTTGTCACCCCCATGCAGTGAATCCTCTCAACACAGTC
Organism: Anhinga rufa; assembly: GCA_013400875.1. Taxonomy (NCBI): domain Eukaryota; kingdom Metazoa; phylum Chordata; class Aves; order Suliformes; family Anhingidae; genus Anhinga; species Anhinga rufa. Next base: position 11,834 of record VZTV01034235.1, on the reverse strand, counting down.
CTTCGCAGAGGCTGCACATGGGGGAGTTACTTCCATGGTAACTCAAAGTGTTTGCAGTGGTGGGGGGGCTCGCCAGCTCCTGCCGCATGCTGCTAAACACCATGTGGCATTCTTCTGTGACAGAACTAAAGCCTCATTCTTATTTCTCACTGATCAGACATGCTTCTGTGGTAGGTGGCATCAGCGAGAAATGAAATCACTGAAGGTTTTATCTTGTGGCTTGTAGTAGAGTGGGATTTAGTTTGTATAACTATCGCTGAGGGAGCATATTTCAAGTAAGCGTTGCACAATCTTCATTGGAATCTAATTTACAATTGTAATAATTTACTTCCAATTCTTCCTCTAAGAGCCATCCTCAGCCAGGACTGCACCAAGGGAATAACGCTGCCGCTCAAACGGTGCAAGTGGTGAGCACAGAGCAGCCTCGAAGGCCTGATGGCACGCGAAGCCATGATGCAGTCACAGAAGTTGGTCAGTGACCAAGCCTTCAGAGAGTAACTTGGTCAAGAACCCCCAGTCTAATATTAGATTAAGCAGAAACAGAAAGACACCGCTTCACACTTAATCAAAATTATATTAATTATTGTCCAGCCCTTACTCGTCATCTTGCTTGTACATGCAGCAAATGGGGCCTAAGCTTTTGAAGACGGTTTCAAATGCCAGTTTTAGGAGTCCAGGAGTGTACAAACCCCCTTCTGTGCCCAACAGGAGGAGCGTTTCAATATTGTAGCAGCTGAACTGGGAACTGAAAGGCACATGTACATAAACAGGAAAAATTAATAACTGTAATAAGCAGCACAGGTGCTTGAGTAGAACAGGCAAATGAATACCTGAGGAGACAAGCAGTGAAGTTATTCCCAGTGCAGCAGCAAAGCAAAGAGCATGTGCCCAGATTGAGGCCCCCAGGGGCAGCCGTGCAGAGGGGACCAGCCCTGCCATCAGCACCTTTCCCTCTCTCAAGAAAGCATACCTGGAAAACAAGGCTCTGAGCAGTACACTAGATACCACGCTAAAGCACATTTCCCGTACTTCCTATCCTTGACTTGGCACAAACAGGGACGTGCTTGCTAAAAGTACAAGACACACAACGCAATTCATCTCCTCTTAAAGCCAAGGATGCATTAGTATTGTAGGCACAAATAAACCGTGCTCTAAAAATCACTAGAGGAAAAAAGAACACTCTTACGGGGTCATTTATCAATACCTTCTCTCCAAGGAGGTGAAAAATGTGTCAAAATATTAACAAGTGACAAAGACAAGAAGTGCTAGAACGGAGCCTGGATTAGGCCTATCTGATACACAGACACATACTTTTTGCCCCAGCTGTGCTTCCTCATTCTCTGCACAGGGCACAGAGCACGGACAAATCAGGCGCTCAGCTCCGTGGTGTGTCTGCCTGCTCTGTCCAACAGAGCTTTTAATACCATGCAAACACAGCACTGAGTACGCAAATACTGACTTCTTCACAAGTGTTCCTAGGATGTTCCTAAATAGGGTATCTTCTGAGGCAGCATTACTCTCTCTTTTTACAGCAATGAAGCCACAAACACAAATATGAACTTCTCTGTCCCCCTGGTTGGCATCACTGGCTGTTTGGATGCTGTGTATACAGAACTACAGGGGAAGAGAATAAGTTCAGCACACGCAGAAACCTTCAACAGTTCAGCAGTCAAAGCAACAAATTTCACCTGGATCCATATGGCTGGGGTTTTTCCCCGCTTTAACCTTTCTTTGACATAAAAATCACCAAATTACTACTGCTCTTTTCATAAAAGAGCTTCTTGGGGAAGAGGCTTCTATTATTATTTTTTTTAATTGGGTGATGAAAATACTTCCACTTAATAACACTGGGGTGATCAAACCATTTCAAATGCAGCTTTCAGAAAAGAATCCAGGCTCTGAGTGGACATTCAATGGACAAATTTCTACTCAGCTTTCAGTTTAGCAACATTAAACAAGGGCTGAGAATGAAACTGTGAGAGGGGCAAGCAGTGCTATCTGCAAATCAGTCATGAAACCCAAGTTTCCTTAACTCCCAAATATCCCACTAGCACACTTTGCCCAGCATCCAAACTAAGCGACTGTCAACCCTGTTGTGCATTGAATTAACCCTCAGTAACAGCTGCAGCTAACACCTCCCAAAAGGATGTCATTCACTATTGAGCTATGGCCAGAAAACATCAGAACAAGTACAGCTTTTTAAACTGCATATGAACATATATTTCTGAAATGGAAAACAGTCTGTCAAAGGCCCACAATTTGCTCTGAATTTTACAGTGTGTAACACTGTGTTACTAGAGCACAGTTACTCCCACTGCATGTTTCTCTAGCTAGTACTGCATGGTTTAAGCCCACGCAGCTTTAACAGCCAGTACTTCCCTGGACAGTTTACTCATGTAATACTGCCAAAACATTACAAGTTGTTCTCTTGCTTGAGTACTAAGATTCACGAGATAATTATCAATGGAAATAAAATGGGCCTGACAGTTTCTTTCTGTAGTGCATAGATTAAGGCATGGCCACATTGGTACACTGCAAGAAAAGCCGCCATTTAGATGGGCTGCCCCTGACAACAATTAAAAAAAGTAATCTGCTTAGCAACCAGTCTTCTGCTTTCAGACCCTACTAAAGCTAGAAAATCTTCCAAGTTCTCCTAAAGCAAGTTTTATTTTCAAGAACAGCAACAATAACTATCAACATGTTTGAAGCATCTGGGAATTATTGCGATGGCCTGGAGCTCCAGTGTCAGAGGAACCGCGTGGCTGCTGTGAGCCACGTACCAACACGACACATCCCACGCACTTCTGTGAGCCGAGGGAAGGGAGCTTCCAGCATCGCATACTGAAGATGACACATTTCCAGGATGGGTTGGGCTAGTGCTGGGCATGCATTTGGGTTTGACTGAAGGTGGAAAATTCTCCCTCAATACTGAATGACGGATGACAGAAAAGGGATACAGACAGGAATGGCCTGGGAAACAAAACAAAGCATGTTGTGATAGATGTGGTAGAGCAAGAAACAAGCAGAGAGAAGCACAGACAGGCTGGTGCAATCCATGCAATAGCCTAGGAAAATCTTCTTAGTACAAGACTGGACACAGGCAGAACAAAGGATGCTGTATTAATGATAGTCTGAAATAAGGACAGGCTGAATGGGATATACAGTAACACAGAGATAGGGAAGGAAATGCTGCATCTTGGATATCTGGTAAGATTAACAGTTTGAATGCAATAGCTAGAAACGGGTCAGAATAAAAGATGACCCTCCTGTTACAGAGCTGAGGAACAGAGAGGGTGGCAACAACCTCCTTAGTGACCAAGGGAGGAGGTGTTCAGGAGGCCCTAGAAATTATTTTAATGCTTTTTTTTTTCCTATCCTGTTTTTGAGCTGAAAATTTACAGCCATGGCTAACACAGAAAGATAAGGAATGGTCTTTGGGCACTACGTGGGCTGGAACAGAGAAATAAGGGAGAAACAGAGGCAGAGGAATACTCTGAGAAAAGTCAGGGAAAGGTGAGAGGGAACAGGCATTGGTAGAGTTGTGCGACCTGAAGCAGGTGAGGTCAGAGGAAGCTGCAATGAAGCCAGTAAAAATAGATAAAGTGGGTGAGAAGGGGATGAATAACAGTTGAAGGTGAGTGGCAAGATGAATGTGGTGACTAACATGGGGTAGAGGAAGATGCATAATGTACAGAGCTGAAAAAACCACTAAAAGATGATCCTTGTAAGAGTTTTTAAGAGAGGTGGCTGGAAGAGGGGCAGCCTTTATTTTTTGGTTGTTTCTAGACCATAAGACTTCTTTCTTTCTGACTATGCAGGGGTTTTCAAGAAAGCCTTGTAGTCTTGGGCTGTCTAGCATATTCTATTGAGCTCACACATTATAAAATACGAGGAGAGGGTTCCTTTAGCTGTCATCTTTGAAGAAAGGCGTTTGGTTGCAGAGCAGTGTTATGACACTTCTCTGACTGCTCAGCCTCCTCACCTCTTACAGAATATACCAGCCTTGTGGATGTAGAAAACAGGAAAACTGCTTAAAAACAACAGCTCTGTAAAGTTCTTCCAAGCTGGCATGTAATAATGTTAATTTAAGCAGCTTCCTTCATTGTCTTCTGATGCAATTAAATGAGCCATGGGAGGGCTGGGAAGAACAACAAGCTCCATGGAGTATGAAAATGAGAAAAGCTATGAGAGGGTAAAAGACATACATAAGCTGTGTGCAAGAAACAGGCTAGACATTTTTACATCCTACACAACAGAAAAGCAGGGCAGAAATTTTACATGGTCAAGTGGCCTTCTGAGGCTACCTTTTCCTAATACCTCTCTTTTATCCAGCAGGCCAGAAAAAATGCAGCAGAACACCACACCCTAAAAAAATAAATCTTGATGGGCTGTTCTTCAAGAGCCTGCCCCATCGACCAAGAAATTAGTAACAATTTAAGATAAAGCTCAGAAGCAAACTTGGTAAGTGGCTGTCAAGATGATCAGCAAGGCAAGGGAAATTGATAACCCCTCAGTAAATGAACAAAGCATCCATTAGTCCATTAGCGACAGCGGAACGTGAGAAAACAGGACATTCAGTCCATATTAGATAGCTCAAGCAGCCTCCGTTCTTTTCACAAAACCCGTTGACATGAAGACTTGCCAGTGGCAAGTCAGTGGAATAGCCAGAAGCAGGATCCTCTGGAAAGTTTATACATAAACCAAGCTAGAAGTAGGATTGAAAAAAATTAACCCCCATCAACACCTTCCTAGGTCACTGCTCCCTACAACTGCACCTGTCCCTCAACCCAAAACTTCAAGAAAGAAGCTGAACTTGATGTTTAACTGCTGTAAAGCAGCACAGCTCTACTCCTGTCCTCCGAGACGCTGATCACACTCCACAACCCCATGCAAATCTGCCTGAGAAGTATGTGCCACGGGGAAGCGTGCCAGTCAGTCCCACGCCGCGAGGGATAAAGGCCGTTCTGTTCACCTCTCCCGCGGAGTGTGCATGTGTTTGAGCGTGGGAGTAATGGGGTTAATGCAAGTAACATTTCCTCATTTTGCTGCAAAGAGCAGGCGTATGGCTGACCTGCACTGCAACAGTGGCTGTCCCAGGGCATGCCGAGGGCACCGAGCAAGGGCTGGCCGCAAGTGCCCCAGAGGGAGGGGGAGTCTTTCCATGAGCCTCAGGAAAAAGCGGGGTTGGCACCTCAGCAGCTTGGTTGTTCTCGCTGATCTTTCTTCCCTCTACAGCTCCCACAGTTTTGCTGCTTTTATCAGAGAGATAATACAAAACTGCAAGGAAAATGCCAACGACTTCACCACATTAAAGCATGGCTGAACTGACTGCTAACGCCGCCCCCAGTTTACTGGAGTGTAGGACAAGGGGCCTGGGTCACAGGACAGGGCTGAAGCTGACAGGGAAGATCTTTTGAGGGATTAATAGTGCTCTCTGAAGGGCCAAAAGAGTCAGGAGGGATTTTATTTTTCCACCACAGTGTTCATATGTCTTCTAGGGATTAGGGAAAAAAGAAAACTTTGCAGAGAGGAGCTGCTCTAAATCAGGATTTGGAGAGAGGATAACGAATCCAAGAAATGTTCTGATGTCAAAATCATGCTGAGAGGAACCTGAGGCACAAGTGTGATATAAAACCAGATATATTTACTCCTCTGTCTCTATGCAAACACTTAAACCTTAAACCTCGACCCTAACCTTTACCCAGCATTCCTACTCCGTCACATTCCTTCTTTATCCCCTTCTCTCAGCAAGTCTTTGTACTCCAATATCCACTTTGTTATTGTGATATTTTTCATCACAGGTGTTTCTTGAACTAGTGAACTGGGGCATGGACATCCCCAAAACTATTTTTAAAATAAAGACATTGGCAGAGTGAATTGTTACAGCAAGATTCTGCAAAACAGATTTGTCTTTACACACCATCAGGCTACCATTTCAAGCAGGAATAACTGCAGTTTAATTTATGCTACACTTCTGAAGTCAAATCTTAGAAGAGGTGCAAATAGTGCAGTGCTTCTAATGCTCCTCCTCCCATAGAACAGTGGTGGAGAGTTGGGTACCAAACCAGGGATCCCTGAATGTCAAACAAAGAGCTCCCAAGGATAGCTAGTGAGGTACAGATCTCAGTGGTGCCATGGTAGATAGCCCTCATGTGCTAGAAGTGGCAGGCAGGAAGCCAAGACCTTCTGTAAATGTAACCCTTAGCCCTACAGGGTACAATGCCACTGGCATGGCTTAAGAGAGCTCTTTTAATGGGATGCCAAAGTATTGGAAGTTGGTTGCAACCTTCACCATAAACAGACAATCACCTCTAGTGACGAGCATCAGTAGACCGGCCATGTTTTCCTAAGCAGTGGGGAGCAGCAGGCAGTTTCAGGAAACCACAGATACACTGCATAAAATACAGGCAGACTGAGATGATTTGGCACAGGTAACTTCAGGAGTTAAAACACTGTTGGATCATTTTTTCTCCAGGGGGAAAACTGTTTGTGGAGCCAAGCTTCTCTCTCTACACCCCGGTAAGTGGGAACACATTTAATGCCAGCAAACAACAGACATTATAAAGAGTCCCCTAATACTCGCTATCATTAACAAGCGTTAACAGAAGCTGTTAAGAGTCTTTACAATTTAACAGCTGGCAGGGCTGATGTAAGAACTCCAAAGCCATCATGCTGTCTCCAGTTGCTTCCTTTGAGTCACATATTTAGGTCTGCTTTACAGCCACAAGTGAAAGTTTGGGCAGTACCTTCCCCTCTTTAAACATGTTGGTATATGCATGGGGACGCACCCCTGCCCACAAAGAGGTGGAACACAGAGGCTACCTCTTCTGTTCTGCTGCTTCAGTTTGGCTCCTGGAAGGAGGAGTTAGGCTCAGAGCAGCCACAGCTGCCGGTGGTAGAAAACAGAAATATGGCTCTGGTGAACCCTGGGACCACTTAGCTCCTGATCCTGATGTTTGATGAGACATATTGCTATACAGTATTTAAATATAGCGATTTGCTTTAAATCCATTGCAAAAAGCCCTCTGAAATGCCCTTAAAAGTTTGCAGACCTCAGAACTGTAAAAACTAAATCCATCAGGCAGTAAAAGAAGTTACAATTCTAACTCCATACTCTGAACATTCACATCTGAGCCCTATATAAAGTTGCGCAAGCACTTGGGACCAAAAACTCGGATCCAGTAAAGATTTATGTCCTTCAGAGAACATTATTTCTTGTCCTTGACAGCACTGAGCTTTATACAGTACCCTGCAAATAAATCATAATTGCTGCTTCCGGACCACAGTTGTAAACCTTGGTTGCAGAAATACGCAAGACACAAAAGTGGGAATTAAGCCCTCTGGGGAAAAGAAAAGTGGGGGGCAGTATTTGTTAACTGGTTTCTATTTGCTTTAGTATCAGTTGGGAGAGCAATATACTCACATTAAAATATAAAAGTGGTAATAAATTTCCTTTCCCAGATTACACAGGAATGTTATATATTGCTTCCATACGATCCATAATTCTGTTTTCCGTCTGGAGATCTGTTGTGATCATAGCTTTTTCAAGCTATTCTATACTCTTTTAAAAAAGGGGGATGATAACATTTGCGGCACTATTTTAAATTTTCTCTGTCTTTTGAAATTCCTCCTCATACAGTACACAAGAAATTTCTATTAATTGGAATGTAGATAGATAATGTGAAAAATGCTATGAAGGGTATTATTCACCCGAAATTAAAATATGTTGTTCTGATTTCATCTGCATTAACATTTTATGAGGTTTGGGTTGTGGGTTTTTTTGTTTTGGTGGGTTTTTTCTTTTTTTTTTTGTTTTGTTTTTTTAAGAAACCAGTTTACATGTCTGTCTTGTTTAAAATTGGCTGTGCTTGTAGGAGCACTGGGTGAGCCTAGAACAACTTCCCAGTGGGTGATCAAGAACAATCTTCTTAGCACAAGAACAATGCTTTAGAGACTCAGCAGCCCCAGCTGTACACCGCTCAGCGAGATGGAGGACTGCTACAATAGCTGCCACCGTTGGTACGGGGCAGATGTATTGTTTGCGCCGCTTCCTGAACATTTTTCTGTATGAATTACTTTGTTAAATCAGAAACACGTAACATAACATCAGAAACCAATTAGCTTAATCGCATCGTGTCAACAAGTGCTGGTTAGCACAAACGTATGTACATACTACAATATTGTCACTTTAAAACATAAGGCAACGGTGTTACGTGTCTTAGATAAAATCCTGGTCTGCTGAAGCCAACGAGTCCCTCATTTCCTCAGGAGCAAGACTTCACATACCAAATTCCAAACGTATCAAACATAGAGGCATAACAGGTAAGGAAAAAAATAGAAAGTCTTGCTGTTATTCTCCAAACATTTAGTGCTTTCCTTTCACAAGATGGGGACGGTACTGTTCATCTAGGGCTGCAAGGGGCTAAACGCTCCACATGTTGCACTGCAATAGCATTTCCTCCAAAGCACAGAGCCACGTGGACCCTCCACACAGCAGGGCAGAGCAAACCCTTTGTACACATCAGATATTTCCAAGCAAACAGGCCTAAGCCTACTTGCCTAGGCCAATTACTTGATAAGCAGTATAGTTTTCCTCATCATGAGGATCACCATGATCACTCGAGAGCTGGGCAGGCAGGCTTTTAATATGCTTAATCCCTCACGTTCTCAACTTCAGTCTACGTATAACATACTTCATGAAGCTTGAAGCTATGTCTGTCCTATAAATAATATTTCTGCACTGGAAGGACAGAACCACAGTGCATTTGCAGTATATATTTTTCTCGCATTTTACCTAATTATACTGTGGAAGCAAAAAGATACAAGGATAGGGTCTTTATTGGGAACAAAGTAAATTCCACCAAATACAATCTAAACACAAAAATATCTTTCCACAAGCATCAAGAATGCATTTGAAAGAATATCAAACAGATGCCCCAAGAAAATGACTTCTCCTGCCTCTTTTCTCATCCCAAACCCTTATTATTTCTTTTTGACTGATTTTTCTTGGCTCTTACACACTCTCATGCTGATCTTCTTAGGTGGGCTCTACACAACCTTCCCAGCTTTCTTTTATCCCTCTAGTCTTCTTGCCAATAAATTATTGTAGTTTTATGAAAGCTTTTTTTTATTTCATAAGCATTTTCTCTTGATCCAAAATGAGCTGAAACACAGTGTTTTTTAATGCAACACTTGGTCTGCCAAATGCCTTAAAAATGTATTTCAACCTTCTCTGTTTATTTGAAAGCTGCTTCTTCCAAGAAGGCTAAGAATAATGTGGTTACCATAGTTCCCTTATCCACAACCAATAAAATGCGATTTAGAATACAATAAAACAAAGACAAGACTACTCACAAAATGTGACCAAAAGACTGGACATCGATCTCCTCAACCTACATCACTCCTAGCACTACTACGGAAAACACCCAAGACTAATTGATACCCAGCTTTTGGTCCAGCAGGGAAGATGAAGACAAGCCTGTCTGATTGCCAGCTATTTGAGATATTTCAATTCCAACACTTAAGATGTCTGCTCATTTAAAATCCCTACCTCACAGATTTCGTGTTTCACCTCAGAGATTTTGTATTTTACTGTACTTTTTTTTTTTTATTCCAGGAAGTGATTGTGTAGGAAAGCACTTTGCTAAGGCTCAGTAAGGCTAAGTGATGGATTAATTACCTGCAGGAACCAGTTGACAAAGTAAATAATGTACTGCCTGTTCTTACAGTTCTGTTGGCCCCTGATCAGGCAAGCTTCTAGGGAACAAGCCAAAAATAATCTTTTTTTATTCCAGTCAACTGGCCAACAAAACCCCACATACACTTCAAAGACTATACAAATTACACCTGCTTTGGACACATCCATTTGCTTTCCTGATTAGAAGTTAAGTGATGGAATTTTACTCTAATAAAATGAACTTTTAAGAAAAGAAAGAAAAACAATTGTTCTCAACAATAACGAATGATGAAAGAGAAAACCACAACATGCATGATAGATATACAGACCCACTCCCAAGTTAATTTTTTTCCTGATTTTAAAGAATTGTAAAGATTTCCTTTAAGAAAATAAAATATTTTGCCTTTTCCTTTAAAAAAAATGAAACAAAAAAAACAGAGGATGCTCTGTTTGATGAGACACACTAAGACGACTTACCAAGGCGAGCACTTGAATGAGAGGCAAGCAGAATCCTCCTCCCACGCTCTCAGTGCACACTATGGGACTGACTCCTGCGGTACCTGGGACTCTCTCACAAACACACCGGGTAAATATGGGAGAACACAACTCAAGAACTTTTGGTGTTCTACTAATGTTTGCTTGCCAGTGACAACACAGCTGAAGTTAAATCAAAAAGCTCTGTCCATGGTTTGATAACCCCTGGATGTAAGCAATAGGGGAAGAAAATACAGCAAGTCTCTTCCTTTCCGGAGGCACCCAGGGCTGTAGTCAGGGACTCTGAGCGCTAGGAGCAGGAAAACTGCTAGAAGAGCATTTGCTGTTGTTTTAGAAGAAAAGCCGTTACCCTCACTGTGCGGCTTCCTGAAGCTTTTGCGTATCCCAGAAGCACCATCGCTGTATATATCAAGCGTACAGGCACAGAGCCTCAGTCAACATAGTTTTAGCTATAGCTTAGCCACATGAAAATATAATACATCTCTTATCCTTGCCTTCTCATCTTGTGAAGGTCATGTAAATGTAACAGAGTATAGGGAAGAGAGAAAGAAGGTGTAAGAGTGCAAGGGATCACTCATATGGTGAATATGCTCTGGTCTTCCAGTGAAGCAGCTTATTAGTTCACCCCACCAACAAAGCATTCTGTGTGTAGCAGGATGCTAGTTCTAATGCATTAGACAAAGCCATTTGATTATTGCAGAAAAACACATCTTAAATCCTGTTAATATGTTGCTCATCACATCAGCTCAACTAATTAGTATATTTTTTAATTGCTGATCTCAAGTTAATCGGTGTCAGCACTATAAAAGAAAATAGCTAAAAGCACTGACCAAAAAGGCATGTCTTTCACATCACTAGAGTGAATTTACCAGGGAACAAAAAGAAGCAGTGAAGACCAAACCTACATTAAATTTGCACCCTTCTCATCTACCAATAAAGAGGTATGTAGATCAGGTTTTTTTCAGCATTTCCTTTATGCCTTCAGTACACCACATTTCAAGTCTCACACCAGCCCTGACCAGGCTGCTTGTTAGTGGTTTTAAACTTCCTGTCCAAAAACACCTAAGAGGAGAGTTACCTGCTCAGGACCTGCATTACCTTACTTCGTTGTCCTCTACTGTTAGGAACAGCACCCTGACGGAAGGCCCAGACCCTATCATTACCCAGTTGTAAGTGGCACCCACAGGAAATGACATTTGAAGTCCCATCCACTTTGCCATTATCGGTTTGGTTGTTGACCTCTCTTACAGTTCACAACAAGAACCAGAATCCTTCCTTATCCTGCCTGTCAGAAAGCAATCAGTGCAATACCTCATTGATGGCAAGCTGCTCTCCGCCTCCCCCAGGGTGGCCGTAGCGGTGGTTGGAGCTCCGGAAGTCCTCATACAGGTCCTCCTCACTTCCCACATCATCTGTTAGAGCTGTCTTATCCAGTGCCCCGTCAGTGATCACTGCAACAACAAAAAGAACAAATTGGTATAGACCACAAGATCCTCAGCAGCAGTGCGTCAATTATATGAGCTTGGCTGGGGTGAGGGACATTGTAACACAGGATAAAGGAAAAAAAGACAAACTATATAGGCAATTTCAGGGCACAGCTCCAGCCTGGTGCATGCCCATTTTTCAGATAATTTTTCTCCATTCATGTTTTATTACCATAAAT
>VZTV01034233.1:0-20047 GCA_013400875.1 Anhinga rufa | reverse complement strand
CCGCTCTGGGGTTCTGTGATTGCACACGTTTTGTTTCTTTTTTTGTGAAAGTCAGTTTGATGTGTGTAATTTATAAAGTAAAACAGAAGAAAAAAGTCCCCGAAACATGCAAAGAACTGTTTATTGGATTGCCATTTGTGGCTGCTACTGAAGGCACGGTATTTTATGGTCGCCTGACACCATACATGGCGGCACCCTGTGTGAACAGCCCGAAGTAACTTGCCCTTTAATTCTAGTTAGTTCATTATCACCTTGTCGCATTAGATCTTACCATCTCCAAAACTTTGTGGATACTGCTGTGATTGTAACTGGAAGGGTAATACATCCCGGTGCCGCCTCTGAAAGTGTTTGGTGATAACATGTAGGTTTTAGTGTGTTAAAAAAACTGTTTTACTGGGAAACTATCGATGCAGCTTTGCTTGCAGCTGCAACAAGTATTGGTTAACCTACTGTTGTTTGTTGCCACGGTGGTCAAGTCTCAGACATGGAAAGCTCCTTTTTATTCTAATTGAGTAAAGCGGCTTGGGGATAGTACGTCTAGAAGATGACGAGGGTTGCAGGGCATAAATTTTGTAACCTTGAGATAACTTCCTCAAGTCAACGGTTGCATCAACCTGCAATACCTGTAGAGCAGCACGTGTCGGAGTTCCTGTTTCTAAATGGCCGTGTGTGTGTGTGGGCTGCACGTCTCCTTGAAGACCCGGACGTTTTGCTGAACGCTATTTGTAGGTCACATGTGTGTGCACGTGTACGTGCACACGCTTTCTGTCCTCTTGCGGTGTGGTAGGTAGTGTGTACCGTCATTCCTCGTTCCAGAGACGTTCTCCCTTCTTCCTTTTGTTTTTTTTTGTGTGTGTTTTTCTTTAGGAATGCATTTTATTTTCACTTCCTCTCTGGATAGCATGCCTGTTGTTCTATCCCGTTTTGGCTTCTTGACCCGCGCTTTGGTGATTTTTCTTTTGCAAATCTACTCTCTTCCTCCTTTTCTTTCTTCAGCATTTCAGAAGGGGAAGATAACTTCATAAGCACATTGGGATTAAATTTTGCCTGTCTTCTCGCAAAGCTATTTTGGTCATCGCGAGACACTTCCACTTGCGTGTTTCTCCCTGGGGAATTTTACATTCTCGACACATTGCTCTAGTGGCAGCCTGCTTAACTCGCAGAAGACAAACCGGTCTCTGTGTGCCTTCTAATACAACATGAGCCAAGTCAGAACCTGTTAGAGATTATATATATTGGTAAAGATATTGGTAAAGTGGTTTCTCCACGGTGCATTGTGCATCATCGCGTTGCCCTCTTCCTCAGAGACCCTGAATCCTTTGAAATCTAACAACTGAGAGGAACTGAGGAACTGAACCGTACGTATAACTTAGGTGTTTTCTGACAAGCACGGCAGCTGTGGAAGCAGGCGCGATTTGATGGTACAGCAAAAAAAATATAGTGAAAGTGTACATTCAACCAAGACATACTGAAGAAATCTACGTTTTTGTCTTCTGCAAGATGTAGTGCCTGAATGTAAGACCTTAGATGGGCACATTCACAGCTCAGTGGATTATATTTCATCTTTTTCTCCCTGGGTTAGAAGGTATTTTTCCTGGTGATGTTTCAGGGAGCAGACTCCGTGATTAAAGTTTGGGAAAAATATGGCTTGCACCAGAGTGTTCCTGTACAGTTGGTGCATGACAGATGATATACAATGATGTAATTGGTAACCAGAACCCGTATTTTCTTCTTAAAAATGGAAAGTATCTGTTCTGTTAAAGGTTTTGTTTGTTTGTTTTGCTCACTTGTTTTTAAAGGAAATGTTAGAATGTGTCTGATAATACCTCTGGCACTGTCAGAGTGCTAAAATTGACTGTGGTTAATGCTACACCGTAGAGTTCAGATCCAGAGGAAGCTCCATTCTTGTCAAAACATCATTTAACTACTGCTGCATCAAGGCTGGATTTTGATAAAGGCAAGCACTGAGAGCAGAGGGCACTTGTTTAAATTGAAGGCAGCACAACTCAAGGATCACCTGGGAAGGAGGTCAGCACCTTTGAAATTCAGTAATTTGAGAAAATAAATGATTCTTGTAGCTCCTTTGCACTTAACCAGCCAACCCGGGTAACTGAACTAGAACTTCTGTGTTTTAAGCTTTCATTTTTGTGACAGGAAGGTTGCTGGGCGTTTTATGGCTGTTAGTTCAGCCAACTGGATAGATCTGATTTGCCTTAAAACTGCTTTCCACTTCTCCACTGCCTGTGTCCCTTTATCTTTAAACTACTGGAGACAAAAATTTGCTGTCTCCACTGCTCTGTGTTGCAGAAATAAGGGGAAAAAAACAGTTGAAGCTGTTTGCTGGGTTTCTGTAACCCTTCTCTCCGCCTGCGTCCCCGACCCCCAGGCTGGGTTAGCTGAATTCTTCCTCTCATCGTATTTTGTCTCGGTCAGACTAAAGACCCCGATACTTTGACAGCCCGGTGTAAGTCTCACCAAGCAGTACAGCTGGTCCCAGGGCTGACATCGTTTTTCTCAACGATGCTGGGGAATTTCCCATTTGTGCTCAGGTCTATGCTTAAGGAAGGTCTTGGGGCCTCCACAGCAATTAATCCTATTTCCACTTAATTATAGGGGGATGCATTTTGTCTCATCGTTAGGATATCTACAGCTCTCAAGAGAGTATTTGTACTAAATAAGATTTGATTAAGACTCATTATGGTGCTGTTTACTTCCTTTGATTAGTTCAGAAGCTTAGGTCCATTTTTAATTGTAAATGGAGGGCTGTTTTTCTCCCTCCCCTTATATTTGGCTATGAATATTTATTACTGTGCTGTGTTAACAGTTGTGTTTGCTGGCTGGGCTCCTGTTCCATCTTAGGATCTAATCTATTAATCATATGCTGCATGCCGTCCTACTGCAGCTCAAGCAGACGTAGCTACGTTTCAGCCTGTTGTTATTTGCGCGTTCTTGCAGTTGAACCTTTCAGCTGCAAGAGCGGTGTCATCCTCTGCTCATAAGAAATGTGAGAAAAGCTGACTCCACATTGTTATGGTTTCAGCTGGGATAGAGTTAATTTTCTTCACTGTAGCTGGTGCAGGGCGGTGTTTTGGACTTAGTATGAGAATAACACTGGTAACACACTGATGTTTTGGCTATTGCTGGGTAGTGCTGAACTAGTCAAGGACTTTTCCAGCCTCCCATGCTCTGCCGGGTGCACAAGAAGCTGGGAAGGGAGGAGGCACAGCTAAGAGAGCTGATTCAAACTGGCCAAAGAGATATTCCATATCATATGGCGTCATGCCCAGTATGTTAACTGGGGGGAGTTGGCAGGGACTGGGGGGAGTGTGTGCAATCGCGGCTCGGGGACTGGCAGCGTCGGTCAGCGGGTGGTGAGCGGTTGTGTCACTTGTGGGGTTTTGGGTTTGGTTTTGTTTTCCTTCCTTTCGGGTTTCGTTTCTCTCCCTCATTGTTTTCCTTTTTATTATATTATATTATCTTAATCATTGTTATTATCATTACTATTATTGCCTTTTTTTATTCTAATTAGTAAACTGTTCTTATCTGAACCCACGAGTTCTCTTGCTTTTGCTCTCCCGATTCTCTCCCCCATCCCACAGGGGTGGGGGGAGTGAGCGAGCGGCTGCGGGGTTGCCAGTTTAGTGCCGGTGCTTAGTTGCCGGCTGGGGCTAAGCCACGACACACATGCTTCACTAAAATAAGTGAAACAGAATAAGGCTCCCAACCGAAAAAGAGTTGGAATTGTAAAATGTCACTTGCCACCATCTATGGCGCTGCTCAGGAAACATATGCTTGGAGAGCTGTGCTAAGTAAGCAGCTTGCCTTCTCGGTGTGAGATTTGTAGGAGCTGGTAGTCTCTCCAGCTAGGCAGAATCGGGACTAGCCTGGAAAAATGCCGCCATCATCCGCGGGTCAGGAGTTTTGAGCTCTTGGTGAAAGGCAGATCAGTGAGGACATCTGCGGAGATGAGAGTGCCGCTGTTGAGACAAACATCATCAGAGCCCTGAAGCTGTATTACGGTATTACGAAGATGTCTTAGTACTTCATCATCTGTATCCAACCATTTAATCATTCTCACTGCGGTGTTGCAGGAATTCTACTGTCATATTTGAGAGTTTTTATCTTGAGTTAATACTTTCTGGTAATTATTTTTCAGGGACTTGCTGTAAGTGAGGAATCCGGAGAGCGTGCAGTACGCTCAGATCCTCCTTAAATATTTCACAGCGTAATATTTTGACAAGCCTTCTTGTTCTGGTATGAGCAGTGAGAAAGGAAGTCTGTAGAAGACTGGTGTGTATGAATTCACAGTAATAATGACAGATATTTTTTCATTAGTGGGCATTTAACAGAGAACGGTATTTTGTGGGATGAAGGGGCAGGAACAACCAGGGAGATGTTTTGAAGCTAAGGATGAAATACAGTCGTAAAGATTCCTGGAAGGATATAGTCAACTGAAGAGCCATATTTGCTCTCTATAGATCTATAGATATAGATATAGATATATATCTATAGATAGGGACTGTAAAGGCTAGATATCCTTATATATGGAAACAAGTGGGTAAGTCATTTTGAAAACACCTCACAAATAATAGTCATCATGACTTTAGATGTTGCTGAGATGAAGACTAATTGCTGTAGGACTACAGGCAGTAGACTGTCTCTCAGATCCTTTTGGTAAAGGGATCAGGGTTTAGTCTGGGCCTCCAGGATATTTATGTTGCCTGTTTTGTAGATTTTTTCGTTTTTTTTTTTTTACTCAGTTCTTTTAAAAAGTGGATCACACTGAAAATCCAACTCAGTTCCTTAAACCCGTGATTTGAAAGCAGTGTCGTTTCATAGAGTCATCCAGGTTAGGCGTTTTGCGGGGTCTCTAGTCCAGCCTCCGCTTCAATCTTACTGAATCTGTTGACGACGAAATGTGTACAACATCTTTTGATATATTAAGAACCAGTATTTGTTCCCAGGACTGCAGAGAAATGTGATAATAAAGGTTTGCATACGTACATTTTATATACATTTCATTTTCTACTTACAGAATTTGGGTAATTTCCATTCAGTCCCGTTACCAGTAGCCTGGAACAACTTCTTAAACCCTACAAAATGCTTCGATCCTGCTCTCATCTCCCCTCCACCTCCTTCCCCACCAACTGCTTTCTCTGTTTAGGAATCTCTCATGTTTTTATATGCTTGAGCTTGGGAAAAATCAGCCTGCCAGTTGGGCTGGAGCTACACAGGTGGGCTCTTCTCCAGTAATAGCTTCACCTCTGTTTTCTTAACCTTGGCATTCACTCTTGAGACATGTTATCTGTGTCAGTGTTTCATTTCCTGTTTGCTTGACTCTGACGGTCTCGTTTGATTTAACTCCATGCAGAATATTGAGCATATAAATTAACTAACTCTGCTGTAATATCTGTAGGAACTCGGCGCCCATCCTCCCACTTAACAAAAACCACTCACTGTTGCGTTGAAAAATGTCATTTATTAGCTAGCTCTCTAGCTGGCGCGGAAAAAGTATTGGGTTTGGGGGTTTTGGTCCTGGCCAGGTGAATTCACCGGGGCTGGTGCTTCCAGGTTGCTGCAGCGCTCGCTGCAGTTGCTGTTGCAAGCAGTGGCTGAGCTTCTCCTGGAGCCAGGTAGCAAGTGTATTTGTTTGGCTGCAGGGAAGACAAAGGAAACACAGGTTAGAGCAGAAAGGATATCTTTCCTAGCTGTTTTTTATAAATCTCTGGCATCATATGGGCTTGATTTGCAGTACTGCGGAATGCTGTACGGCGAAAATAACTGACAGACTCCCCTTCCGAGGCTCAGGTTTGTGCCTCAGGGATCAAAGGTGTAGGTGAGTCGTGTTGGATAGGATTTTTTATTTTCATCGGGGTGTTTTTGGCATAGCTGACTTTCCACCCCTAACGTCAACAAGGCAGTGAAAGTTGAGCTCCATGGATTATTTGCTCATGCATCCCTACCTTAACAGCACCGGCCTGCGATCTCAAACTGATTTGCAGGGGAGGGCTGAGGGGGGGGTGAGAAATTCCTGGCATTCCAATACTTGTTTTTACTGTACTCGTAGTTACTTCTACCTATCACTGTGCAAATAATTCTGGTGGCCCAAAATTTAAATTATACAGTATTTCTCAATAAAAGAATGGTTTCGGTTTCATACTTTTTAAAATAAAAAAGCCTAGAATTAAAAAAATTACTCTTAAATGGGAAAAATTAAGATAACATCTTTCCAAGCTTTCCATGTTTTATTCTTAGCTAAAACAATTTGCCAGATGAGACTATCCAACCTGCTAACAGTTTCGTTCCTGCCACTAGAAAAAGATTGCAGTAGAATAAAATACTTCTTACAAAAGATGGTAACACTCTACTTGTAATCCTAATCCAATCTGATTTAAAGGTCTGAACATGCTCGTAAGTATAACCTTTGTCTAAAATTAATAATTCTGAATTATTTAAGAGAAAAAATACAGGCTTGGCAGGGTGGGCTTGGTACGGATCAGAAAGCACAGGATATGCACAGCAGGGAGAGACGTGCTCTCTGCTGGGCAGGGGTTGCAGTCTTGTCCTGCGCCCTGACAAACTGTGGAAAATAAAACAATTCCACTTTCAAGAAACTCCACTGAAAAGCTGGTCTTAACAATCAGAAACCAAAATATTTAAGGGGCCATGTTAGATCAGCTTTGCTGGATTTCTGTGTTTGTTTTTTAGCCCAACGCTTTTATAAACGACTTTAAAAGACTTATAACCAAGGTGTTTGTGGGTTATAAATGAACACTTGGTTTCTTATAGGCCCTTTTCCTTCTGGGAACAGAGAACAGCCACGTAATGTATTCTTGCCGGTTTTAATTTTCATGACTTCCAAAGCAGTTGTTTATCTTCATCTTGTGCAAGCTGTAGGTCTAAAGCCTCTGCTTAATTAAGACTGGAACAGTAAATAAACAAAACCATTCCTTCTTCCATGTAGAGCAACGATATGTATGTGAGAAATAGATAACAATATTTATATTTTTTAAAACTTTGGGCTTTTTTCCTTTCATCTTCTGATAATCTACCATCAGCTACGGCCAAAGAACAGTTCAGAGGAACAGGAACCACCCAGAATGCTGTTTGTAAACTTTGTGGGTGGCTGACGGTTTTTAAATCGGTGTAAAGATATCCCAGTCCTTAGCTATTAAATAGTAATTGGTAAATAGTAATTGTAAATCGCAAGTTCACTATTAAATAGGAAAATACTTGTCCTACAGTGAGACTTGACAATGAAATTACAGTGAAATTTGGGCAGCACCCAGAGCAAGTGCTGGATTCCAGCATTCCTGTGCTTTCGAAACTCAGCTGCCTTCCTGGAGATACTTAGGATTGCTGGGAATATAAGTGGTTACTCGATTTAAAATATTTTCAGGTCCATGGAAGTCACTCGGTCAGGATGTGTGGCACGTGTGTCTGCTAGGGTCCATTTTGTTGAGAGGGAAAAATCAATGATTAAAGCCTTGTTTAGTTTCTAATTTGGAATACGTGATGCTTTGGAGGGCACAAGGCTTTGAGAGCTAGTGCATCCTTTTTTAAGGGTATCATAGTCTTGCGGGGTTTTGCAGCGTAATGCAAATCTGGGAGTCGTCAGGAAGCGCGCCGCGTCTCTTCCTATCTCCATGCATCGCTTTCTGACTGCCTTCCCACCTCGGAAACTGGAAGAGAAGGCTGGGCGAGCTGAAGTTGCCTCCTTTGTGCAAGGTGGGTCCCTCCTTGATGAAGTCAGGCCTCCAGCTTGCAGAAACCTCGCCTTCCAAAGGGACGAGCCCACCTCTACATGCAGAAGAGCTCATTGCGTGGCTTGAGGCTGGTGAAAACACCAGCGTTTCCTCCGGGTGATCCCTTGTTTCTCTCTTACTTAACACTTTATTCCAGCATAACGAAAGCACCAAACCCCAGCTAATTTAGACATAGTGATACTTGAATGAAGTATTTGTAGTTTTAAATATGTAGCTCTGCTCCTGTGTGAGAAGCAGAATAAAGTTATACTACTGTCCGGTATTTTATTTTTTTTCATATAGGTAGGAAGCTGTTAACCCTGGTCTACCAGTATAATTATTTAGGTAAAAGCATATATGTTTGCTTGTAAATAGCATTATACATCTTTCAAGTGCAGGCCTGACCTAATACTCTTAAGTGCTTTTATAGTTGTCTGCGGTGGAATGAGACTCAAAACATTTGTGGTTTGGAACAAACTTTTGTTGAATATTAAGGCTACTATGTGTAAATAGAGTAGGGGAACTCGGTTGGATTTGCTGGGTACCTTGAATTAAAAACTCTTGTCTGACCCTTAGCAAGTACAGTCAAGGATCTTGGAGCAGCTCGTTTATTTGAGCTAACAAGTTTGTACAAACAACATGGTTTACAGCAGGCTGAGCGCTAATACGAACTACAAATGTTTATAGCATGCCTAGACTGATGTTTATTGCTGTTGCATAACTCAAGCTAATTGGAAATTGCATAACGAGGTAGAACGGCAAAACAACTAGGCTGATCATTTCCTAGGCAGCTTTTGTTGAAGGCATACGGAAAATCCTCGTAATATAATGCCAGAATATAAAGACAAATTAGGGGATAGCTACTTTACTTCACAAGTATGTGCATTCACGGAGGCACCTCAGCTCTGTACAGTGATAAAACGGGGAGTTTCTCCTTAACGAGCTAAAGCAAATGACTCGCATCAACCTGCATTAAGTCGATCTATCACAGTTCCAAAACAAACCCCAATAAAAGGATGATGCGTCCGCCGAAGCCGCTAACCCACCCGTGCCCTACCACAGTCGCAAATCAACCCGGTATGAATTAATTGCCGTTGACTGGGTCATTCTCACGCTACAGATGTCTGGTCTGCCTGGTGATGCGCAGCTGCCGAGGTTGGAGCTGTCGGTGCTCTGACATGGTGCCAGCAGGTAGTTACCTTGGGTGTAGGAGCGTCCAAATGGGAGGCAGGATCAGTGCTCGTCTTCACTGGGTGCTGCAGAGCCACTCGTCTCCCTTTCTTTCAAATCAGATGTGGTTAGAAAGTGGTTTTGCTCAAAATCTTGAATATTTATTGACAGAAGAGAGGTGCGTTCACGGGCAGAAATTGGCATCCCTGGATTCAGCTTTTTTGGTGCAACCCTTCTGTGCTGACCGCTGTGGTTTACAAGTGTATTCTCTGTTTAGCCTGATATAGTGAGAAATCCACTTCCCAATTTGATAAGTGCTCCTAAAACAAACCTTTCCAAAGAAAAGATCAATGATTAATTAAAATTATTATTGTTTCCATGCTCTTACAGCTTTAAAATATACAAACTGATATAAGTAAGGGCAAAAGGAAGAAAACTAAGTGAGAGGTGTTGCCTTTCTAAGGCCAATAAAGGGATAAAATGCCTACTCCATCCCTCCGGACCTCTAAAATAATGCTTCGGACCTTCTCGTAGGTGTTGCTTTTGTAAATACTCACGAAGCTCGGGTTGGGGCTTGGGCCATACTCACTTAACAGGGTTTTCAGAAGATGCTCAATGCTGCAATTGAATTGAAAGGATGTGCCCCTCAACTGGAAATGCTGACGTGTGGATCGATCGTTGGACTTGATTCACTTTAAATTGGTGTTTTCTGAGGCTCAACTGAAGCAGTGTGATGCATATTAATATATTTTACTATTTTCCTCATTTGCTTGGCTATATGAACAGTATTTACAGTACTTGTTAATCATTCACCTAAAGACCGTTTAGACGGAGAAGCGGAAACTTCACTTGGCAAAGTGGCTTTGGCTTTTCCCGTGGGAAATACTTCTCAAACCTGTCCGATCCTTCAGCCTCCGTACCTAATTACGTGGGAGAGCGTGTGCATGCAGCTGTACCCATGTGAACATACATTTCATATAATAAATTTTACTCCCAATAGCTTATCTACTTTTTAAAAATCCCATTTCTTCTCAACAGAACTACAAATAATATCTCTCAAAAGGAGTTTTGTTGTTTGAAACAGCTTTAAAGTCACTTCTGCAATTAGTTTTAAAATGAAAAGGGACCTGGGTTCGGGGCTTCGGCTGAATGAATGTTCTAGTAGTTTATTTTCTGACTTATCTTCTTAATAGAAAGATAATAGTGAAGCGCAGCAGCGTGTCAAAAAGAAGAAAAATACTGGTATTATTTCGGCTCAACACAAAATTTTATATATAGTAAGGATATTCGTAAGACAGATAAAAATCTATGTAGCACCACTTGGCATTTTAATTCACTGTACATATCACAGAATCCGAGCATGGCGGGGGCTGGCAGGGCCCTCCGGAGCTGCCCCCGTCCAGCCCCTGCGTGAGCAGCACCCCCAGAGCAGGGGCACAGGACCGCGTCCAGGCAGGGTGGGAATGGCTCCAGGGAAGGAGACTCCACAGCCTCTCTGGGCAGCCTGGGCCGCTGCTCTGGCACCCGCACAGCAAAGGGGTTTTGCCTCAGATTTCAGTGGAACTTCCCGTGTTCCAGCTTGTGCCCGGTGCCCCTTGTCCTGTCGTCGGGCACCGCTGAGAAGAGCCCAGTCCCACCCTCCTGACACGCGCCCTTCAGACACTGATCAGCCCTGAGGAGATCCCCCTCAGCCTTCTCTTCTCCAGGCTGAACAAGCCCAGGTCTCTCAGCCTTTCCTCCCCAGGGAGATGCTCCATCCCCTGAGCATCCCTGTGGCTCTGCGCTGGCCTTGCTCCAGCAGCTCCCTGTCCTTCTGGCACTGGGGGCCCAGCACTGGACACAGCACCCCAGCTGCGGCCTCCCCAGGGCAGAGCCGAGGGGCAGGATGGCCTCCCTCGCCCTGCTGCCCACACTCCTGTCCATGCAGCCCAGGACACCGCTGCCCTTCTTGGCCCCGAGGGCACATTGCTGGGTCTACTGTGCTTCAGCCACTACAGAAAAAGTAATTTCCCTCTAATTTTTGCTTAGACCCATCTATTTTTGCTGGGTTTTCTTGGTTTCCCGGTGCCGCTGATAACTTGGTCTATTGATACAGGCAGTGATGCTGAAGTCAGGTGCTTCTGATCCCCGTGGAAGGGGCTGGAAGGGTGAGAAAGGAGATGACACTTTGCTACTGGCCCATTCACTTGCCTAGAATGAAAAATACTGTGAAAGGAAATGCAGGAAAAGCTCCAGGGCAGCTCAGTGGGTTTCTGTTGTTGCCTCCCTCAGTGACTCACCGAAGGACCTTTGGTAAATCACTTGATTTTTGTTCTTCTGGTGAGGCAGTGCAACAGGATGATGATAGGGCTGGACTAGACATAAATCTCCTCGATTTTATTCCTAGGTTTGCCCCCAACTTCTTGATCTTTGAAATTAGAATCACAGAATCATGAAGGTTGGAAAAGACCTCGAGGACCATCAAGTCCAACCGCCAACCCAACACCCCCAGGCCTCCTAAACCACGTCCCCAAGGGCCACGTCTGCACGGTGTTTGAGCACCCCCAGGGACGGTGACTCCCCCACCGCTCTGGGCAGCCTGTGCCAGGGCCTGACCGCTCTGGCAGGGAAGGCATTTTTCCTAATATCCAATCTAAATTCTGCTTTGCTTTTCTTGAATTTCTGAATTATTTCACTTCTCTTGACATTCTGAATTTCTTCATGCTACTCCTTCTATTCCTTCCATTTAGATTGTTAAATAATTTGGATCAGGGTGGTGGTTTGCCATGAAGTTGTTAAAGCCTTGGCTCCGTCGGCCAGAACGCATGCCAGGATGCTGAACTAAACCCAGCTGTCAGAAAACCTAAATTTTTCTTCTGTTCTAAAGAGAAAAATCGTGAAACTGTTTGTTAAAGTGTGATATTATTTAAATTCTGCAATTATTAAGATATTCTGTTTCCATCACAAATAAGCTTCCTGTGATCTCCGGCAAGTGCTGATGGAAAACAGCCTCATTTTGGGGGCCGGTGGGTTTGCGCGCATGTGTGTATCGCGTCGGAGTTATTTGTGTACCACATCCAGTTCGGCCACCAGCTGGAAGGGCATCCAGGGCCTGCAGCCCAGGAGGATTCTGAATTCTAAAAATACTGTGAAGCACTGGCTTTTGTCTGGGGTTTTGCACTTCGAAAATAATCTAAAGTAGTTGACCACTAGAATGTATGAATAGGGAGTTAGCGTGAACTAAGAGATGTTATTTTAAAGACACCAACTTGTGAAATTGGCTGTGCCTGTAGTTCTGCGTCTCTAGAAAACCGTTCCCTGTCTCTTGGCTCATGCCGCATTCCTGCAGGCAAGGAGAGGAAGAACTGGACTCGTTTCCACGTGGAGCAGCTTTCGGAGCCACCTGAGTAATTTGCAGATCAGGAAATAACGCGTTCAGATCGTGGCGAGGAATGAAATGTAATCTTGAAAGAATTCTGACTTGTGCGTGTTTATTTCCTCAGATAATTAAGCTGAAAGCAGAAGCCCGTCTTGATCTGCTGAAGCAGATCGGTGTGTCTGTGGATACATGGCTTAAAAGCGCAATGAACCAAGTGATGGAAGAACTGGAAAACGAACGCTGGGCCAGCCTGCCTTCGGTGACCAACAACGGCTCTTCACACCTGGTACGCTTTCCAACGTGTAAAACTCGCTTCGGCTCTGTGTAGCTCTTTCCTGGTAGCAACTCCTAGCTTAATACTGAGTATGAAGCGGGATTGATGATATCTGGTTTGTCGTTAGCTAACCGGAAAAAGCTCATAGCTTTACGTGGCTGAGTTTCACGAAAAACAAAACTAAACAAACAAAAAAAAAAAAAGAGGATTTGTGGGTTCTGTTGCTGAGTTTACTTTAGATTGATTTTTCTGACCTTGGATAAGTGCCATAACATTTATTTGCCAACTCCTGAAAAGAAAAAGGTCTCCGTGTTTCTTTGAAGTTTCATTAATAGTTTACGATGTTATCTGAGCTACTTGGATGAAAGGCTATATTTTTCCTAATGTTTAGAAAATTGTAGACCCTACATCTTCTCTTCCGGAGTCATTTATGTGCCGATTGCAGTGAAAGCCATCAAGAAAGCAAGGCCTGTTTGCCAAATTGATTTGGATACTTGAGGTGAAAATTTGATTCAATAAAAATCAGTGAAAGGCTTTGGAAAACGGGCTGTCCGTTCCTGTAAGCAGGGTTAGACGATCCCCTCAAAGATTTGTCATAGGTTTCGATGGTACCACTGTTCACCTGCAAGTTACTGCCCTGTTAGTTGAGCTACATTAAATATTTGCCTTTTTCTTTATGAATAACTAGTTTCGTTAAAGCAGCACTGGAGTTAGGTTGGAACAGACACAAACCTGATCACTGCTGCATTTCATCCAAGGAGTTGATAACTTCTTAAACTGTTACATTCAAACGCATTAATACGTCTTGCTGTGTCCTAAGTCACGCTAACTCTTGAAAATTTCATCCAGTATACCCAGAATTGAACTAAAAAGCGACTTGGATCAGTGGAAGATTGGTAATCATTTTTTACTCAGTAGTACGGAAGGCTAATTGTGTGTGTAACGCCTATAGCTGGCTTGCAAAACAGGCCAGAGGCATCTCCCATCTGTTCAGCTTGGAAGAAAACACATTTTTACGTAATTCAAGGAAGACTAAAAAGCAAATTCATTTCTCTCCCCGTGCCGAAGAACGATACGTTTCAAAAATACAGTGATAGCTGAATCGAACAGCTGCCTGAACGAAGAAACCCTGCTCCGAAGACAGGAACTGCCAAAAGAGCTCACATTCTCTTTCTTTAATTCCCCTACACGGCACGCGATGCTGAGCTGTCACCTTTGGCAGTAAAACGAACCAATCTGCTGCTCTTCAGTAACCGACTAAAATAAAATTCCTGAAGGTTTAGTCAGTTTGCCTCAAACAAATTTTAAATTTTCTGTGTGTGTGTTTATATCCTGAATATTGAACAAAATTCAGAGGCTTTTATAATGTCTCGGTTTGCATGCGGATACTTCCTAACTATAGTAGTCCTTATACACTATTAAATTTACTTAGTTCGCGCTTTCTTTTTAATCTTAAATGCTTTGGAGAGCCAGACTATATCTTATTTGTAACAAAACTTTCAGGGGAAAGGGGAATGGGGTTTTCATTGCATTGCAAAGGATTTGGAGAACACCTTGCTTTCGCTGGCCGCCTAAGAGAAACAAAACCTTCTTTTCAGCAAGTATGTGGTATCTACACACAAAAAATCCTGTTCGTTCCCAGGTCCCAGGTTTCTTCATGCTTTTCTGCTTCTTTATTGTTTTCTTGGTAAAGGTGGCAAACCCTTAGAGGGAGAGGTTTTTTGGGACGTACGGCTATCTTCATCTACGTCAACGTCGGTTCAAAATAGTGAGCGAGTACTGAATGGAGTCTCAGCAAATCCAGAGGCTCCTGAATCCACGCTTTGCTTTCTTCAGGGTGTTAGGATGTTTCTTCCAGGGTGTTTTACACTTGAGCTCAAACATGGTGACAGTGATTTGCAGTGCTTTATTCCTGTGCTTAGCAATATAAGTAGAGATTAAAGTTGGAGCATGCAGATCCAAGCTTCAGCCTTCCCAAACCCCAACGGAGTTCTTGTGCCAAGTTTCATTTCAGATCCTTTCTAGCCAGGATGGATGAGGCTACGTTACGTAGCTGTGTTTAACAGTGGGGTTTTTTTACCTTTCTTCTTGTACTCCACCTCCTGTAACTTCCCGTTGTGCACGTTGGATTCCGCCCAACACCTTGTTCTCTGTCTCATCAGACGTGCCAACAGTCGGCCCTGGAGCCAAACCCCGTGCTAGTCCCCGGCGAGCCAGCAGATGCCACAGCGTGGGAGGTTAAACTCTGATTCTTATTTTCCCCTTTTTTTACACTTACGTACGCTCCCATATAAAAAGAGATGCTGTTGACCTTGGCAGGCCAGATGAGGACAGCCCGTCGATGGAATTCTTAGAACCGTTACTGAAATTACGTTTCTTGCAATTACTAGAAGAATGACTGCAGCATATAGCAAGCACCACTTTCACTTCATCCTTGACGAGTGGGCAGTGTTTAAGGTTCAGAAATCAGCTATCTGCCGTCCTTGCGTCCTGCAGACAGACGGTAGATTGAGCCTGTATTTCTCATGACATAATTTGTTCAGCAAAGCTCTTGATATATTTTCTCTTGATATATATTCCTGCCCCTGGGTCGGGGCAGCCCCCGGTATCCACGCAGGCTGGGGGATGGAGGGATGGAGAGCAGCCCTGCGGAGAAGGGCTCGGGGGTGCTGGGGGGTGAAAAGCTGGGCACGAGCCGGCAATGTGCGCTGGCAGCCCAGCCAGCCAGCCGTGCCCTGGGCTGCATCCCCAGCAGCGTGGGCAGCAGGGCGAGGGAGGGGGTTCTGCCCCTCTGCCCCGCTCGGGTGAGACCCCCCTGCAGCGCCGCGTCCAGCTCTGGGCTCCTCAGCACGGGGCAGGCACGGACCTGCTGGAGCGGCTCCAGAGGAGGGCACGGAGATGGTGGAGGGCTGGAGCACCTCTGCTGTGAGGCCAGGCTGGGAGAGCTGGGGGTGTTCAGCCTGGGGAAGAGAAGGCTGCGGGGAGACCTTATTGCGGCCTGCCAGGGCTTAAAGGGGGCTGTAGGAAGGGTGGGGGCAGCCTCTTTAGCAAGGCCTGCTGTGACAGGACAAGGGGTGACGGTTTTAAACTAAAGGAGGGGAGGTTTAGACTGGATACAAGGAAGAAATGTTTTACACTGAGGGTGGTGAGCCCCTGGCCCAGGTTGCCCAGAGAGGTGGTCGATGCCCCATCCCTGGGGACATCCCAGGTGAGGTTGGACGGGGCTCTGAGCGACCTGATCGAGTTGAAGTGCAGGGGGGTTGGACTAGATGACCTCTAAAGGTCCCTTCCAACCCAAACCCTTCTATAATTCTATGATATTTTCTTTTAACAAGCTAAAAGGAAGGCAGCTTCGATGGCTTGATATCACTGTATTTACTTAAGCTGCTGAAATGATATAACGAGCTGAAGGAGTTAATATCCCATCACCTATCCAGTCAGCTGACTTTCTGGTATAATGATGAAATACATAATCTTTGGAGGGAGTACTTTTTTTTTCCCCAGCGTACACGCCTCAAAAAGTTAATTGTCATTTTTAAGTTTAATGTCATCTGGAAAACGCATGCAGTGCTTACTGTTCCGTATTAACGTCGTTGGGAAGCCTTTCGGCTCCTGCCACAAATGTATTGTAAATATTGTGTCATTTATTCAAAAAAGGAAGAGAGAATAACGTCTTTTGGGGTTCGTGTTTTGTTTTCTAATCGCTGAGACTCGAAGCAGCACAGTTCTAAGAAACATTTATACAAGTGCGGTATTGCAGAGGTAGAAGTCAAGTTGGTACGTTTACCACAGCCATGAAAACGGATGCTTTGAACTGTAAAGGGCTACCGCATCTTCGAACTGTAAGCAGTTATAGCGTCTCTCATCTCTGAGGTTACTGGGTCATATTCAAGCCCGATCATAATCCGATACCAGCAACGTGTGCGAAACAAGTTGTGGTTTCGGTCCCTACATACGTGTGTTGCGGAGTGCCTCTGATCGATACCTTCGGGTGCGCCGGCAGACCCCTCCGACAGCGAACGGGCAGGAAATGTCAGCCTTGTTCAGCTCCCGTGTCCAGATCAGGCTGGCGGCGGATCGGTAGAAATGTGTCGTTGCCAGGGTCTCTGCGTTTCCGAGGATAGATAAAAAAGGGCTTTTGATGTATTTTGGGTTTTGGTATCGAATCTCTTTTTGTGTAGGATATGCAGCAAAGCAAGATCAATATTTGCATACCTTTTCTCATACGTATACTCAAGCTGTCTTCTCACCTTCTTACCTGCATTTATTCTTATCTTTGCTCTCTGTTACGTACCTTCGGTGTAAGCGTGGCTGCTGCATTCCTTCTCTGCTCGTGCTGTCTTTCATTACCAGACTCCGTAGAAAGATGAACTTCATGAAACAAACTGTTTTCTCTATCGTTAATGCTGGTTTCCCTCTGCGTGCTGACTTTGCAAATGATTCTATCCAAGGAGTTTGAGCAGCCCACACACTGAAAATTCCCTCCTCGTGTTAGAAAACCAGGACCAGATGTTTTACGAACAAGTCTTTCTAGACATGATACACTAATTTCCATGATGTTTCATACGGCTGTCAGCTGAATGGCAGCTTTGGCTGCTGGGACATAGACCATGCACAGCAAAAGGCAGTTAAAACTAGAGGGGAAACCTTAAATTCGCCATAATTTATAGTTGGCTGTTAATATATCAAAGCATTAGCTAGGCAGGATAGTGTTGGTTTTTTTTTGTTACCGCAACATCCACATTTAAGTAGCAATGGATGCGAACTGCACTTGAATGAAAATGAGCGGGGAAAAAGAATGTGAATTACAAGGACGTAGTCTAGAAATCATAACATAAAAATTAGTCTAAGTCAGAAAATGATGAAGCTTTGTGCTTTTCTACCCCAGGCCTGGAGGAGCAAAGCGGTTACGGAGCAGAGGTATGAATTAGGGAGCCTGCAGCGAGCCTTTTTGGTCTCAGCCTAACTTTCCGTTGATTTACCAGCCTTTTAGTTTTCACGAGGAATACCAAATTCACTCCTAAATGAAAAGGAACAAAATAAAGGCAAGATGGCAAATGCGTAACAGTGTTGCCTTTGATTCAAAGGACTTGCCTATTTTCACATGAGATAAAGTGTTTATTCAAAGTTTAAGCCAGGCATGAGGCCAAAGCACAGCTCATGTCAGCGTTGCCCAAACGACATTTATAGAAACTTGTATTTTTTCCAGTGTATTGACTTCAGTTTTTATTTAAACTTTTATAGCTAGTTGTTAATCATCATTCTTTCTCGAAGGGGTTTTTTTTTCCCCGTAAACTGCAGCAAATCTATTGTGCAGAATACACCAGCTGGAAGGCTGATTTTTTAAAAATTTTTTTCAAGTTTAAGTATTGCGACTGCAGTTTCATTTTATAACTCGTGCTCGCAGGTACATTCATCTTTTAAGAGCATAAATTCTCAGTGAGTGACTCTCTTTTTCCATTAAACTATTCGCTCTGCCTCTGAAATGGCATCTCCAAAGTACGTTAGCCACCGTTTCACAGCTTATTTACAATAGATAGCTGTCCAGCAGTTGAGTTGGAGCTTCCAAAACCTTCTGCGGTGCTTTCTAAAGCCCACGGGCCTCTGCTTGAATGAAGAAATACAGCTGAGTTACGCAAAGGTGTCATTTGGTGACGGCTCTTAGTCTTTGGCCTCCCCGTATTTGCTTTGTGTGACGACCGCTTTCCTGATGTTATTTGAGAATCCTGTGTTGACTATTGTGTAGTCACGGGGGTTTTGTCCAGTTTCGATAATTGTAAGTAGTTAAAAAACCACACCGAATAATACTGGTCCATTCATTTTTATTGTTATTGCTTCACTTATTCCTATTCGATGGTGTAATGCCAAATTTAATTTGTTTTAATAGATCAACGCTGATACAGAAAAGGAAGAAGGTGAGGAGTTTGAAGACAGCATGGATGTTTTTGATGACAGTAGTTCTAGTCCTTCTGGTACTCTAAGAAATTATCCTCTCACCTGCAAAGTTGTTTATTCGTATAAGGTTTGTGCTTTTTTTTTTCTTAAGTTCGATTAGAAAAATGAATTATGCAACAAACATAATAGATGTAACTGTTCTGTGGGAGTTGGAGGTAGAATGGCAGCGTTTGGCCCAGTTATCGTGCGCATTAAATACATTTAACACCTAGTTGTGAAAATCTGCAGCAGCGTAAAATTCATGACGCTGCGAAACGCATTTATGCTACAGTTGAGCGGAGTACTGAAGTCCATGCACGAATGGACGTATGCAGAGGTGTCCCCATCCGGCTTCAAGGAGACCAGTTGCCGTTAGAAGATGTCGTAGTTTCTGTTGCTGAGCCGGCGTGGCCGTGCTAGCAATGCTTCCTCGGTGTCAGGCGTGCTCGTATGCGGTACAACAAAGCTCCTCTTTGTACTAGTAATAGTGAAACAACCATTCGTGAGTTAAAGCTTCGCTGACAAACTGCATTCGTGCTCTTTACTTCTGCTGGCGCTGCTAGGTCAGCTGTAAATCACACCGCGGCGGTAGCCGGAGCCAGCGGCAGGCTTAGAGTACGGGGTAATTAGGGTTTCAAAAGTAAATGGGGTTCGACGCCCCGGGTGGCATTCAGGGTTGCTTCCATCTATCCTCTTGAGTGAAAAAGGATCTTGTGAACGCCAGTAGGTACACAGAAGAACCCTTATTAATATGTTTTAAAGTACGCTACATTGTTAAATTTTCAATTTTTAAAAAAAACACATTAGTTTTATTAAAAGTCTGGATGAGAATGTTCTTTACACTGCCTGTCCCGTGCACCCGAAAATACTTTTATTTTCTAATCCTCCCATTACGTACTTCAGGCTTCTCAACCAGATGAGTTGACCATCGAGGAACATGAGGTATTGGAGGTTATTGAAGATGGAGATATGGAAGACTGGGTAAAGGTACGATTTTTCTGAGATTATTTTCTTTTCAGTGTTACTTTTAGAACTAGAACTTGGGACGGGAGAAAGTATTTGGATTCTTTTCGGAGCGGTATGCGAAAGCGGCGCATCTTTTCTGTCGTTTACTTCCAGGCGCGGAATAAAGCGGGTCAGGTGGGTTACGTGCCAGAGAAGTACCTGCAGTTCCCGACATCCAGCAGCCTGCTGAGTATGCTGCAGTCCCTTGCGGCGCTGGATAGTCGATCACACACCTCCAATAACTCCACGGAGGCCGACTTAGTCTCAGGCAGCCTGAATGGAGACTCCAGTGGTAAATACCAATAAATAAATAACTGAGTATATTAAGCTTGTTGTTGAAAGCATTCTGCGTATCGGGTTTGGATGTTGCACGTGAGAATTTCTCATATGTGACCTGTACCTGAGTGCAGCTCTTCTCTGTAATGATGCATCTCATATCAAATCTGTGTAGTTTAGCCAGCTGTCTCATAGAGTTGAGATTAACTAAAATAAAAGAGAACTAAAATAATTTGACTCAGCAATTACAGAATGATGGAAGCATAGGATGCCCTGAGCTGGAAG
>VZTV01034218.1:1182-14513 GCA_013400875.1 Anhinga rufa | reverse complement strand
ACCATTCTATGATTCTATGGGCTGATGTGGTTGTTATAAAGCATTTGGTCTGTGCAAAAACATCAACTGTAGTTTTCGTCCCTTACCTCAGTACCATCTTTCAGGCCAGGGTTCCCATCTGAAGATACTCAATGTTGTATCTGAAGATAGTCAACATAAAATTTTCCTTGTTTATTATTTATATTTAGCTGTTTCCTGTATTCCCTGTTTGTCTGTAAAGACTGTAAGTAATTAGGGAGACCAATATTACAGACACAGATATAGTAGCAGAGGGACTCCAGCTCCACAGTGCCACCAGTTGGCATGGCACCATCTTCCACATCAGAGGACGGGCATGTGGTGCACAGCCCCATCCTTCCCTACATGCTCCAGTATTAAATCTCACAGGAAACCATTTCCAGGCTGTAATAAAGTTCAGTTGTTAAATCTGTGAACTTGCACTGAATTCTAGTTAAATAAGAGAGACAGGTAGAAAACACGGACGTGGTTTTGGGTAAAGCTAAACTTTGAAATCTAGCAGTATCCCATCACATCTGATTTTAGAAGGGGTCCTAAAAGCCACTGGAAAACTTGGAGACCAATAATGAAACATTAGAAGATGTAATTAAAGCTATTTTAAAATTCACAACTGCTGTCCACATTTCTAACCCCTTACCACAGATCCAGAGCTTGATCCTACAAAAATTCACAGATGTGACTCGGTCACTGTGAGTGACCCACTGAAACTTTCTAAACTCCTGGCACTGCATTTACCTGTGGTCCTGTGTCACGTCCCTAGGCTTAAGACCTGGGTTACCTGGCACAAAGCCCAGCAAAGACATTTCACCTGGACCTTGGCTCAGAGTGACATCCAGAGGTGAGATACAGTTAGCTTAAAGCCACTTCAAGGCTTCCCAATCCAGGAGCAAATCAGTCACCTTAAAGGTGCCACAGTCTATACTGCAAGCCAAAAAATCCCAATAGCTAGAGGCATTCCTCTGGTATAGCAAATCCCAACTACATCTGTCTTACCCAGTCAACACCTACACTAATGACATGTAAGTGCACTGAAGTGGGAGTTACTACAGGAGATTGCACCCTACATAGCACCTGACAATAAAGCAACCTCCCTCTACCGATTTCATTAACAGTAAGGCAAAACAAGTCAGCATAGCAACTTCCTTAATACAGAAGGGGATCTTGCATTTTAGTCCAGGTTCTTTGGCTGATTATTATTTAAGAAAGAAAAGACACAGATGCATATTTAATATTTTAAAATCTATTTAGAATTTTCCTAGTTAGCAAAAATGATGTATTAGTGACCAATCTTGCAGTAAATCTCGGTCTTCAGAAAGTGACAGGTAAAAAATAATCTGTTCAGAAGGGACAGTAAAAATTAAGGCAATTAATCTCGATGGCCTTATTTTTAAAATTGGTAAAATACAGCAGAAGGGTGAGAAGAGGAAAACAAGCTAGCCATGAAAGACAACAGCAAACAAGCAGCAGGAAAAGCTGCCCAGAACAAATTCTTTTTTAAAGACATACATAGTGCAGATGCATGCACATAAACATGTCAGACAATCTTCAAAGTAATCCCACAATGTGTGTAAAAGCCTATTATAGCATACAGATAGCGAAGGAGCATAGCGGGGAAGGCCCTTGCTTTACACAGGCACACGCAGTGCTGCACACTTTGCATTCCCTGGGACCTCCGTCCATCTGCCACTTGGATAATCACTGCAGGCAGAAGACATTCAAAAGCAGCCTCTCCCCAGAACAGCCATCATAGCTATACAAACGTGGAGAAAGCAAGAAAATTAAAACTCTGAAATTAGGGCTAAGGAGCCTATATACACTGAGGCAGGGAAGCAGTGAATGTTTTCCATCATGAACTATTCAATGGGGAGCCTAAACAACATGCTCCTACCCCCCACTGCTCAGCCTTAAACCCGAGAATCCCCAGAAGTGTTCAGTAGGTCTTTCATGAAATGAATGTATCTGTCTCCCCTTTCCCTTTCTGTCTACGTTCCACTCCCAGGAAGGAGATATATACGCACGTGCTTAAATATATATAAATGCCTATGCATGTATGTGTGAAACAGTCCAGAAGGGCATCCAGAACACTGGAATTTGGCTCCTTTTAAACTGCTCATATTGATTGGACTTGGATGTGGTAACTTCCACACTAGCTCGGTCATCTTAAGCCTAGTGCCTATAGTGTCTCGCATATATCTTGTTATCCTTTCTTCCTGTGCTAATTTAGTAAATCTAAAAAAAGACTGTTGTACTGCACGCTTTTAAAGATTTAGATTATTCTCTTACTTTGCCTCAAACAGATCCCCTTCCTATAAATATTTGAAGGTTCAGAACAGACATCTTTCTAAAGGGAATCTGCTTCTAAGAGGACAACAAATGGAAAAAGCAGCTCTCCTTCAGACTTTGGTTCAGCAACCTCAGAGCTATTCAACCAAGAACTTTAAACATTGCAAGACTGATCTGAAGGGAAATTAAGTAATAGGAAGTATATCCTCATTCAGGAGCTCAGGGCCAATTTCTTCCAAAGTATTTAATTTTACTAAGTAGTAAAAAAGTACAAAGTGAGTCCATGGGATTTTCAAAAGCACATTATTAATATCTGCTTAACTCCCACTAAAATAGGTAGCTACACAAATGTATGATATTATTACTGAAATTTGCTCTGCTGTAACTCAAAATAAATCTAGTATAAGAGAGGTTCCAGCTATGTTTTTTAATTTTGCACTTAACATTTGACACTGAGTTTTACACTTACATTTCTGCAAATGCAAATCTGAAGGTTTGGAAAATTTGGGTATCTCATATTTTATGATGATGCTGGTGAACACGTTTCATTAGTGCCCAACACCTGACATTAATGACAGGCTGAGTTCTTCACTCAAGCAGATCCAAACCTAGCAATGGTCAAGCAGGCAAAAATGATGGTATACTGATATTGAGGAAATTGTTTAAATAAGAAAAATGCCTTAAGTAATTGGGAGGTAGATTTCACAATAAGCAGAGGATACAAATAATATCTTTGGCTGACTATGCTTTAAATCTAGTATTTCTATGTTATCGCTTCTCAGTATGAACATTGCTAGGTTTGTGGAGAGCAAATAGATCCCTGTTTTCAACATGCACAACAGAAGGGGTTATTGTGTCGGTTCTGGATATCAGTAAATAAATCTGTCATCTCAGATTTAACATACAGGCAGCCGCTGTGGAATTAAAATAAAAGCTCTTTACACCTTCTTGTATTTCATGGCTGATCATTTTAAGAAACAAAACCTATACTGTTGTCTTTGTTACTGAACACTGACACTGCTTTTTCTTTTGCTATGGACAGAGGAATTGTAACTACATGGTCATTCAAACTGGGCACCACTGGGCACCATGGGGAAAAGGCTAAACTAACACAGAAATGAAAGTGGGGAGCTGAAAACAGAAATGTGATGGGTTTTCCTGCTATTTCACACACAGTTTAAACCTCAGGAATTGCTGCAGGCAGTCCTGAGTGTGGATTTCTTCTTGCATGTGAAGAAATGCCGTTTCCAAGTAAAATTTGTTCCTATGCAGAAGTTCAAAGGTTCATTCTATTAAAGCTCATCTACATCTTGAAAATATGACTTTAAATCTCCCCCAAAAGCCCTATCCTGTACATAATAAAATCCTTATCCAGAAGAATATTTCTGTCTAAAAAGAACGTGTACTTTTATCATACTGTTTCACAATAAGAGACTTTGATCTTCAGCTGCATTTTAAGAATCATGAAGAAAAAATCTAATATTCCTCATAGTTGCTGCTCACAACTTACTAGGGGAAAAAATTAGTAGATCTCTTGCGTCAGTATCAGGCTGTACAAGTTACGTATGTACATCTAGCCATAGGATATCATTTACAGAACAATAGATAAATGAGTTTTTGAACCTCATCTTGGTTTTACAAGGCTTGTTCTGACCTTAATCTGTGACCTGCTAACAGTCTGTTTCTTAAAGTGGCCTTTTAAAAGGTACTTTAAACAAACTGTAGCTAGGCCAATCTCTCCTCAACATTGGGAAAAAAAGACAAATTATAATTTCAGGATTTGAATTTTCCCCCCTTGAACCTTTGCTTTACGACCCACACCTACCTTGCCAGTTGCCTACAGTTTCCATGGTTTCTGTTTTGTTTTCTCCTAAAGACCATTTTTAACAATTATCGTTAATGAACTCGAAACACATGGGAAACAAGAAATTCCCCTGTTAAACTGTAATAGTATTCATACTTCATGCATTGTATCAACCAGGACTTTTTGTTTTAAAAACATCATAAACTTCAGCTTGATGGCTGAGTCCTTGATAAAATTAATAGGAGTTCAATATCCAACTCTCATTTATGTTGTTGAAAATCTTTACCATAACCTCAGAAAAGCAATGTGGATCCTGAAGGATTTATTCTGATGTTTCGAAGAGCAAAAGAAAACAGATGAAAATCACCAAGAGTCGATTTCCCCACAGGACCCCAAGGTGGGCTGCAGCTGGGAGCCCACCAGCACCGCTCGTCTCCCCAGAGCCAGCTCCCGGCGTGGTCCAGGGTCAGAGAAATCTCCCATGGCAGGTACATCATCGAACATCGTCTTCGAGCCACAGCAGAGAGCAATAAGGAGATTTTGCCAGGAAGGTAAACCAGGGCATAAATGGATAAGGAGGCCAATTTAGGCCCTGCTTCAGGTCCTGCTCAGGCAAGGGGAGGTGAAATACAACCTGTCCCGTTCTTGTGTTCAGCCTGCCATGGAGCTGCTGACTTTGTTGGCTTTGTGCCACTAGCAGCAATTTAGGTTTTAGCTATCAAAGCTTTTACGATCAAAGCTCTTGGGAACGCACTGCTGTAGACATCTCCCACTAGCTGGTTATTGAGTGGAAAAGCGAGGGATTCCTCAAGCCCTACATGGTTCATGCTACTGGAGGAGGCCAAGAAACATTACAGCTTCTGGAGACACAGTCTAGGCTATAACATGCAAGAAAATATACATCAAATACTTCGAATATGATTCAAGAGAATATATTGGTAGCCTTACCCATAAAAGTGTATAAGAAGTCTTTCTCTACCATCCCTATTAATAACATGTTTTGTTTTGTTTTGTTTTGAAATGATAGTCTATTTTCCATGCACCATCAGGGACTACTGATTATACTCTGTTTGCTTACCCACCACCTGCATGGCACTTCAGCCTTTCCATTAGCTGGGCCCAGGACAAATACAGACTAAACCACCTTATGCTTCTAGGCTTATTCTTCTAAAGTTATGTTCCAAAGGTAGCATCCTCCAGACCTAAGAAACCTCTCCAGCCAATGAAGTTTTGCCTCAGCAAAGCCTTTCAGTTCGCCTGGGTAAAGTGATTTGGCCCACTCCAAGGTATCAAATAGCTTCCACTGAAAATTCTTTTAGTACCGATAATAGAAACAAAATTTCATTACTATGGCAAGGCAAGAACACAGCGTGCAAAGACACAGGACTATTAGCTCCATCTTTTTGCCTCTTCTGCATTATGACACATACTTTGCCATTTCAATCCAATCTACAAAATTGCTACCAATTACTGTGTTCCTGACACATTTAAAGATTGTCTTAGTTGTTAGAACTGGCCACAGATAGTTATGGATATATTCCTTTGCGAACTGCATTGTGCCTCCTAACTGCCAGTGCTATTTCAGCTTCCCTACTTTTTTCCCCAACTTGTTACATTTTGCTGTTTTCTCTTTTTGCTGCCTTCATTTCCCTTCATGGGAAAAAATATTTAAGGCATCCAAAACGACCTAGGAAACATCTCAGAGAACAGTGAAGTACTTTATTCGATTACCACTCTATTTGCCCATGATGTTTTCATTTCTCGGAAAGCAATCCTATAAATTACCAAATACCTGCATTTCTGAATATAACTGCATTCTCTTATGTACGTGACATATGAAGTTATGTCATGTTTATGTATATTTAAAATGTCTTTCCTTCAAATTCATTTATCTGCAAAAATATACAACTTTGGAAGGTTATAACATCTTATATATTTGAAAATCAGCATGAGTCCTTCAGGATGTGTTAAAACTGCATTCCCCCACAGTAATACTGTTGTTTATCCACACTGAAGATGGGAGGACTTAAGTTTTTCACTTACTGTTTAATGTTATGATTACTTACATATTGACTAATGCTCCCTTTAGTGGTTTGTGGCAGAATCCCCAAGATACCTATTTCTGCTCTGCAGGGATCCTGTCCCAGATAGCGATGCTCAGAAGTAGGAAACAGTTAATTTTCACTTCAAGTACTGTGCCCCTCTTACTCTTCCTGCCTTCAGCAGTTATAAGATTCATCCCCAGGTTTAGAGGTCTCAACACCTGTAACACTGATAAAGTAAGCATGAGTATCTAACAGTGCGTAATGTGAGCCTGATGTGTCAGTTCAGCTCTCCCTCTGCTCCTGGGGCAGGTGGTTGTTACACAACTTTCACTGATTCAGTGCACAAACCCCACTATATACGCTGTTGAAGTACGTGCAGATGAGCAAGCCAAAGAAAACCCACTGGCTAACAACCCTGCTCTGCTCTGAAATGCAGAAGAAAGATTTCATAACTCCTGATGTAATCTCCAAATTCAATGTTACCAATGATCTATGTAATCTAACACTAAGAGCAGCATTGCTGCTAATGCAAATATCAGCTACCAGAGGAGGGAGGAGACCAGGTTAGGTCTGCTTAAAAATGCCAAGAGCTCTGCCCAGCACGCGGGGTCCCGAGACCCCTGCGGTGACAGGTACGGCACAGGAGGCCAGGCGTGCAAGAGGATCTCTGCAGATCGACACAGGGAAACAGCTGCAAGTAGGTGTTAGGTTAGAGATGCACTGAGGCTGCCCAGTTATACAGACCCAATTCCACCTGAACGCACCGTGCACATAAACTGACAACACAAAACAGCACAGACCTGCAGAATTAGATGTTTTCAGTGCCCGGGGGGAGGGAGCTGGGTGGCAGCTCAGGATTTCAGCGGCAAGGAGGAGGATGAGGAATTTGTGGTGGGGCCACTGTGGGAAGCTTGACCTCCTCGCCTGCTTCCTTGGCCTGGGTGCTGGAGCTCAGCCTGTGGGCACTTTCCACTGCCCCAAGAGATCCTCTTCCCTATATTTCCATTTTATATCACATTTCTGCCTGACTTCCCTTATGGGTTTGGGTTTTTTTCTTTGTCAAATCCTGAGCAATTCCGCATTCAGGAGGATACAGTACCTTCACCAGCAGAAGCTGAAACTGGTTTTAAGGACACTTTATGAAGAAGAAAAGCTGAGGGAGACTGACAGATACCAGCATCTGCTGAAGAAATCAAAAATCCAGTTTTCTTCTCTTCCCTGTCCCCCCAGTCCTCTGAAGCTTTCAGTTTATATTGTAATTTGTAAGAAGTTCATTGTTCATGTTATAATATGAAAGGGACAGTCTTTGAACTGCAATCTTATATCATTGGATTTACCTATTCTTAGTAAGTGGAAGGATCCAGATAAATACATTCCTCAGCGGGGCAAACAACAGGTTCAAATGACATTTTAAATAATTTTTTCTATTAGCAACTGCCATAGAAATTCCTGATCTAATGCAATTAATACCAAAAATAAATGCTTGCACGCACACTCACATACTGAAATTGTCAAGGAAAATTCAGCTCAAGTCTGAAATTATATAAAAAAAAATCTGAAATGGGAAAATTAGATGCTGATCTATGTATTTCAGAGAAAATTCACAACTGATTTCTTGCCCTAGTTTCTTCTTATAAAAGAAAATTGTTTTAGAAAAGTTAAAGGAAAATGTCACAGGTGGGATCAGATATCTAAGCTCACAGCTCTAGCTAATGCATGGTTTAGCTATCTGCATGCTTTAAGGAGCATAACAACTTTGTTCTGCCACGTGCCAGCAAAACAGAGCAGAACAAAAAAAGCCCTTCTGATGTACCGTAATGACAGGCCACCACTGAAAAGGAATGATTTCATGCTCTAAAATTCTCACAGGTCAGAAACGCTGAAGATGTTGGCACTGATATTCAGAAGTAGATTCATTATTAAATGGGGAAGCAGAATAATCAGGCCAGTCCTTTGTTCACTGAAGCTCGGTGTCAGGGTGACATGACCATGATTTCTCTAGATGAAGTCAATACTGCCGCTTTATACTTTGTAGTAGTTATTTCTATATAGCAGAAGAAATCATTGATCCAAAGCATTAAATCCAAGCTGATCTGGAAGATCACTTTACCTGACAGTATTAAAAAATCTTTAGATACGCCCAACTATTTTCCTGGCATAAAAGAATCAGTCCTCTAGTTTCTTAGAGGACAGATTTAGAATTGGTGCCCTATAAAGCACCATTAAAGTACACATTCAGACTGTGGACTCATTCCTATAAGGTACATACTTGCTGGCAGTAATAAGTAAGTGAAATATTTAATGTTACAAATGCTGGTGGTGATTTGGAAATTTAAGCCATTTTCACTTTTGTGCAAAGCCACTACATAAAGAAGTTGGAACACAGTTGTTCATCTCTTTTCACAACTCTGCTAGTGCTAATGCAGAATTACTACAACAATGGACTTGGACTTTTTTGGGGGGGCGGGGTGTCTGCATTTCTCACCCTCTCACCCTCCCACCTTGTGGCTTCAAAAGTGTCACTGACACATGCTGGGAGGTGTCACAAGCAGGGGACTCTCTTTACCTGCCTCTTTACACAATGTTCATACTGATGAAACCCCACAGCACCGTCAAATTACCCCCAGCAGCTTTTGTTCTTAACAGGAGCTCTTCTACATTTTTTTTTTGTAAAGTCTACCTCAAAATATTACTGATTATATTTTAGTGCTTGATAAAGTGAACTAAGCTTTTGCATGCACAGCATGACCTTTTACTTTAAGGCTACAAAAGGAACAGGATGTAACTATACAAGTAAGGTGACCACCAGTGCTTCCCCAAAACTGCTAGACTGTGTATCAACACCAAGATAGTCCTGCAGTTCTAATGCAGATATTCAAGATTAATTGGTGCATGTATTTTCATGTTGCTTCTGTGCCATGTTGCTCAGTACAACCTGGTCTTCCTCCTCCTAGGATTTATGACAATACAATCTGCATAACCTGTCCAGCTGAAGGGAGACAATCAGCCCTCAAACTCCTTGCCCAAGAAATTTAACAACATCATGCTACTTAAAGTATCATTAATGCCTTTTGGTATTGACACCACAGAAGATACAGCTAAATTTGCCTGTCTTTTATTTCCTGGTTTATTTTAAAACTATGCACACTTAATTCTGCCTCATAACCCTTCTAGTGCACCAATCTCCATCTTTTTGGCCTCTTCTTTTTCCACAGAAGAATACTTAGTTTGCCTGAAATACATGAAAGAGAAGTAGGTGGTCACAGGATGATCTGTATTGCTTAAATGTAAGGCAGAAGGGTATCACAGCTGCCAGTTCCCAAGATACTGTTTCCATGGAGAATAATTTGTACCGATGTCTAAAATCAAGGGGCATGAAAATCCAGAGACAGTGAAGCAAGAAAATACATAGATAAGAGAAGAATTAGCTCTAGACTTAAGTGTGCTGCAGAATCTCTTACGTGAAGGAGGTGTATTACTCTAACGCCTGGTTTAGTAAAGCACTCGTCACATAAATTTTCATCTGCCTTTTGAGTACGTGCTTCCCTGCCAGTGAATTCAAAGGGGGCAGCAGCGCTAGCTCCAAAGATTTCCTAGCTTCAAAGTTTTCCTGCATTAGTTACCACAGCACCCCAGTCTAAGTGTCAGAGATGCAAGGAAAAACAAACCAAAAGAAGTATGAAACTAAATTATTTAAGTACATCGAGTAAGCCAGAAATTGTACAGTTTCTCAAATACAGTTTTTTTATATTTTATTTGCTGCTCTCAATCTGTAGAGACCATTGACATCTTCACAAAAGATACTGTCCAGTGCCTTGAGTGAGCTTTACAAACTTGCAGAGATTCTGGACAACTCATATGGGAAACACAGGTATACCATTGTCACCTATGACCACACCAAGAAGCTCTCTTAGCATATCATCACCAAAGAGTATCTCTGGCTAATAACAGTTGAAAGTCTGTGCTGATAATGCTGAAACATTTTACAAATGGACTACAGGGCATGAAAAAACAACTCTTTTTTTCACATTAAATTGCATCAGACCAACATTCTAGAAGGAACACAAGAAATACAGTCTATTTGTCCTGCTCTGTCACCTGCCTTTCTTCAATCTGCTGTCCTCTTGCTTCTTTCCTTAATGGGAAGAGCCTGATGTCCAAGCTGAAGTAAACTCAAGCATGGCTTTTTTGGCTAATGTGTTCAGTCATTTTCAAGCTGTGGTTCTGGGATTCACCCGTCACTTTTTGCAGATTCTCAGAAGAGGACCCAGAAAACCAGGTTCATAGAGACTATGAAACAATCATTTTCAGCATCATGATCTGTCTGCTATCACTTCTGGTTTCCTTATGATCAGTAGCTTTTCTTCTAAATCTCTCCTTTTTTAAAACATTTTCTCTTGACAATGGTCACTATGTGTCTTCTGTCACTACCTTTAGTCTATGCAACTCCAACCCTCATCAGTTCCGTGGTTTCCTCAAGATGTAGTTCAGTTGAACAGAAAAAACAGAAACAGCAGAAAGACACTGCGTTTTGGGTGTAGATACTAACATTTCCATATACATCTAGGTGACATTCATGCAGGTATGTTTGTGTTTGTATCCGAGTTGCTTTCTCAGAACCTGTTAGGGACACTAAGTGGGCACTCCACTGCAGAGGTAGGCAGATGTTTTCAACAATGTCAATTCAAGTAAAAAAAAAATATTCTGCTTATAGTAATGTGTTTGAAACAGAAGTGAGGAAAGCGCTAAAAGCTGGGCTGAGTGAATTCCTTCTGAAGGCCACAGAGAAGCAGAGAGCAGTATGAGTCTGCAGTGGATGTGCAGCACTTCACTTAGTAGTTTAAACATGTCACTTGAAAATGCAATTTTCGTTACCAACAAAGGACAACTGTAAACAATTTGTTGCTTCAGCTGTTAAGGCTGTTTTTTTTTTCTGGTTGTGCCCTTTCAATTCCTCTATCCCCTCCCACATACTGCTATTTTTATGCTTAGCCAACACCACCAGATGTCACTTTGTCATCTGCCACCAATACACCATCACCCTTTCCTGATGAGGTTTTTGTTACCTCTTTTACTTCTAATCTTTAGGTTCTATCTAAGGTTTCTGGCATTAGGAAAGCTAGGAAGTAGAGAAAGAGGTGTTAAAACCAAAGCCTGAACAAAAACTCCATAAATGTAAACAGTTCTTCCATCATGTTTCTAGTATATATGATAAACTAAGCTAAATAAGCTAAGGGAAACTAAGCCATATATGCTGATCTCGCTCTCCCAGAAAAAAAGATAAAGAGAAATAAAAAATACAATTATTGAAAAGGATACCATTACCCTATATATGGGACAGGATTTTGTATACAGCAATAGAAAACATGTATCATTTGAAAGACCAACAGGGTTTGTGGAAGGTGGAAAAGGTGATTTGACTTTTTTCTTTTTGCACGTTATCACGTGACTCCAGTATTCTCAGTCCCAAAGAACAGTGTCTGTCAGAATGATATATATCACTGACAAAAAATGAAATATAAACAAAAAATGAAATATAAACAAAAAATGAAATATAAACAAGTCTCCAGATGGAAAAAGGCGTTAGGGAAACATCTCTGGGCTGCAGAGGGATGCATGAATAAAAACCCTTACAAGACGCCTTTTCCAAATATTTATCCAATTACCAATGCATAAATGACCACACAAATGGCCCACTGGCTCAACATATAAAAATCATTCATTAAGACAATGATGCGTGAAGGGACAAATTTATTACATCTCCTACACCGTTTCGTTTCTGAGCCGGTGACCAAAGCAATAACGAAAACCTTAATCCAGCAAACATTTACAGCAGATATAGTTTCAGGTTCTGAAATGAAAAACACAATGTATTGTGCTGTTAATTAAAACACTATTTGGTTCTCCTCCCTTCTCACACCCTGGGTGATTCTCTAACCTTGCAATAGCATTTTCCATATAGTAATGCTTAAAAAACTACACTAAACACAACATAATCCTAAATAATAATTAATTTTTAATTACATGGTATAGAATATCTTGCAAACAAAAGACACCCATTAAGATTTACTGACAGGTACTGTAGTTTTTGGCAACCCTGGAACAAACCAGAAGAAAAAGCAAAGAATTATTTTATAACCATGAGGGAAAGAAATGTCCATCTAAACGTAGAGGATTCATACGGCAAAATTTAACTAAAGAAAAAATCCACACTTACAGCAGATTTTTTTTTTAATTCTTAGTGCAAGAAACATAACCCAGTTAATCACAGAATCAGTACTAATTAAGAATATGGAAAATTCTCCTATACAGAGGTAGAGTCCAGTGCACAAGGCTAAACGATATTCAATAGTCTAAACAAGACTGAGCCAGGTTTTACGGAATCCACTTTTTAAAGTATCAGACTGTATGTACATACATACAATAAATAGACTATACAATCTTTAAAGTAGTTTAATAAACTTCACAAAAATTATAGTAGATGCATTGAGATCTTTACATAATCCAAAGTTCGTATCTCTATCACCCAGAAATGGATAAAACCAATATTCCTGATATCAAGTTAAATGGAAAATAGTTTAGCAAAGTGTTGATAAATCAAAATATTTTACATATTTTAAAGCCTAAATTTATGCTTATAAAGGATGAATTTCAAATGCTCTGAAAATGTTCCTTTTGATACTATTTGTAAAGAGGTTTCAAATGCTGTAATTTGCATTTGTATTGTTATAAACACTTTCCTTACATTCCATGTTCAAGGGAAAAATGGACTTGGATACTCACAGTTCTGATGCATTGGCACAACAAGAAGCAATGAGAATTAGATTATT
The DNA here is from genome assembly GCA_013400875.1 of Anhinga rufa. Classification (NCBI taxonomy): domain Eukaryota; kingdom Metazoa; phylum Chordata; class Aves; order Suliformes; family Anhingidae; genus Anhinga; species Anhinga rufa. The sequence goes on along the minus strand of VZTV01034218.1, from coordinate 1,533 downwards.
TTAAAGGCCCAAAGGACATCAGGAGAATTTACGGACAAAACCTTCATGTCTCAAACTACACAAATCACATTAGAAAGTTAACAGGAAGCTGTTTGGTATTACTACTTCAATCCTGTCAGTGCCTCTCTGCCCGGAGGCATGCGATTAGCATTGCACTGGAAGTCAAATGTGCATCTCTGGGCCCCTAGGTTTGCTACAAGCCCATAGGGCTTAATAAAACAAATACGGAATCTTTATGGTTTACCACAGTAGTGCATAAATCAGGGATGTCTGTTGCCATTCGTTTCAGTGATAGTCGCAAAGAAAGGATTTCAGGGAACTGAGTTTTCAGCTATATCTTTCTAAACTGTG
>VZTV01034204.1:723-31311 GCA_013400875.1 Anhinga rufa | reverse complement strand
TATTTGGATTTAATAGCACTGAAGTGCTTTGCTGCTTCTGAAGATACTGCCAGCAGCTTTGAAAGTTTTGTCTTAGCTGTTCTGTATGCTATTTTCCAAGCTCTGGAGAGTATAATTATAGCTCTTCCCTAATATTGCATAATGAATGCATGAAAAAATGGTATCCTCTGCTGCTGAGGCAATGGGGAGACCCTGCTTTACTTTAGATTGATAGTTGGAGTGGGTTTATTGATTATGGTACTCCTGAGGACTATAAACTTAGAAATGAAAGAAAATGACTTGGCTGCAGAGGTAAGTTTAAAGGCACTATGGATATATCATTAGTGTCACATACTTGTTTGTATAAACTCTGCAAAAAAAAAAAAAGCTGCAATGCCTTGGATGCTGAGAGCATACCTGCTACTACTCCCTGCTTTGATTTTCTACGGAATTCAAGATTAAGGCCGCATTTGATGAGTATCCTGGATCAAATAGGTACATGCAACAAAAGTAATGGGACAAGACTGTGTTTGCTACATATAAATAAAGTTGCTCCCCCAACAAATGATTCTGTGAGTGCAATAACTCTCTGGGCTTGGAAATATTGACTGATAGATGCATGACTTCTGAATTTTCACTTGCCTGTGTGTACTAATGCAGAGAATATAGACAGTGCCTATTTGGCAATGACTGGAAAAGTAATTCACGCTCTAGGTTACCTTTGTGGTTTTTAACAATAAAGGCTGGACTAGCTTTATGCTTTCATTAAGGAATAAATCCAGCACAGACAAAAAAGGGTGTTGGGTACATCAGCCTCTGCACTGTTACGTGCCAATTTAGCCAATATCATGTAGTGCAATCTCTCTGCAGCATGAGAGAATGAAAGAATTTAGAGCAGGTTCTTTTCCTCAGAGTCTTTCACAAAGTACAACTCCAGACCTTTGCATTTCAACCTATTCTGCAAGAAGGACGAAGTAATTCTGTGTGTATGTGTGGTTCATTATTTTGGGGTGTTTATTTTTTTTTACATAAAAGTACTGAACTTGATTTGAATTCATTAGTTCATTTACTTTGTGGGAGAGGAAGTTTCCTGCAGAAAAAAAAAATTAGTTGTAGAAGTCTGTGCAGAGCAAATATGGTATGCTTTGGTCTTTGAATCTGGAAACCAAGATTTCTTCTTTTAGAAAGTCTGAAAAAGAATACCAATGAACTCTTACATATGGGATGACTTTAAATAATCTTCCTTAGGCTGAAAAGCTCTAACATTAACAGAGGACCTAGTATCTTTGGGGAGCATAAGCAAACCTTTATGCAAGGATGAAGGGATTTTGGACAAGGATGACCTGTCCGAGATCAAAAAACTAACCTAGTCCCAATCGGTTTGAAACATTTTGGCAGTTGCTATATTTTAACTTGTTCCCTTTGTATGTAATGAAAACCTTCACTAAAACAACAAATAACTAGTTTGCAATGTTTATCTGGCCTTAAATGAGATATTAGCATCATGGTATTTGACAGTCGTCATAATCACAGAAAGTACTGTTCCTTCAGCTACCTTTAAAAAGCAAATCCCTCAGTGTGCCTTTGATACAGTAAGTTTTTAGGATGCAAAGAACTTACTGCCAGATGGTTGACATTGCCAAACTGGTCTTTTACAATGGCCTTCACCTGTCAATTGCTATGTTAAAAACAGCTGCCTATTTCTCCATATCTCAGCATCTTCGGTAGTGACATCCCCAGTGGGCTTCTCAATCTCCATCTTATCTTATGGTAAAAGACAGAACTCATCATGGGGTACAGATATTATTTTGCTGGAACTGATTTTCACTTCTTTCCAGGAGGGGGAAGAACGGGAGTACTCCCTTTATGATGGAGAAGTATCTTACCAACATTGCTAGAGTTGTTCTTAGAGAAGAGAGCTGTGTCCAAGAGCATCACTGGAAAGCATTCCCTAAAGATCAGAGCTGGAGTTTACTTCACCCCTGGAAATCTGTTTTGGAGCTATGAACTATAAAAATGGAATGACAATTAACATGCTATTTTCCCCAATTCTTTTTTTCTACTTTGTTGTTGTTGTTATTATTGTGTTTCTTACAAAATACCTGGTTTCATTACTAAGGTTATGAAGTCCTTGCTTTTCAGATAGTATGATAAATAACATAGATCAGGGTACTTTTAGTGGAGAAAAAAAATCACCTGCTGAGAGTGTCCTTGATGATATACTAAAAAGTATGACCTTCAGGAAGTGGGAAGATGTCGTTCTTGCATGTTATCTTTCTGTATTTCCTGTAAGGCTCAGCATGTTGGTTGGAGTAAACAAGGGTACACCCAGAGTGTTGCTGCAGGTTATTATGAGTTGAAATAACAGGTAGTTCACGTTATTTGTGCACAAAGTATCAGCTCCTTAACAGAGTGCCAGATCTTGATACTAGGCTTATACACCTCTGTGGCACTTGGGAATAATGTGTGTTTCTCTAGGAAACATTTCTTAAGCAAATACAGGTCTTTATGCTTTGATTATAAATTCTGTACATTGAATAACTTATGTTGACCAAGATTCTCAAATAAAACCAGTGAAAATGCAAATAACGCTTGTTCCTTTTCATGAGAAAGTTTCTAAGTGCATATAAATATTTTGTTAGAAGCTCCATTTCAGCTAAAAGACCTCCAGAAATTAGGGCACTGAGCTGTAAACTTCACATCCTGTTTTTTCCTTAATACCATCTGGGGAAAATAATAGAATCTAGGCTTTGGTGTCTTTCAGATCATATGCGAGATAATGGTGCAAGCAAAAATGATATCGCTTGCTTTGTTGTGTTGAGACTGTCACCATTTGTGTGAAGCCTAAGTCTTGTATTAATCTCTGAACCATGCTGGCTTTATTTTCAAAGCAGCACTTTTGATTTAAAAACTATATGTGACTTGAGGTTCTGGTCAGCCTCAGGCTGCTGTGGCCTATGGGTGACCTCGCAGTGGCCATTTCTCACTCAAGGCCTCACTAAAAGATGCTACACTTACTCACCGCCCCAGCCGGAGAAACACAGGCAGGAAAATTTGACTCTGGACTTTCTTCTTCCTAAACATTGCAGCTGTATCAATGCCACTGAATATTTTTTATATCCTTTGTAAATCTTGTGTCTTATATTGACAAATAAGGATATTTCCTCTAGATTCTCCTCAAATTACTGACGTACACAGGCCAAGGAACTGCGTATTTCAAAGCCTCTGCGATACAGTCATTGCAGCACTGCTACAGGAAGAGGAGACCTATCGATGCTCTTTTTGCAACAAAGGATTCAGATGTTGCACAGAGGAAACAGCAAGCCCATCAGTATTGTTACCTAATTCTCCACCCTTCTGAAAAGAAAATAAACTTCTGGGTCTTTTAAAAATGCAGCAATGGGATAGTTCATGGCTTCCATCTTGGCCTGTGTTTTCAGAAGACTCCCAAGTGGTTACTGGTAAGGACTCGAGTTTTCTTTTTTACATTTAACGTAACAGGAATAATATTAATGGGTTTTGAGTTTTTGTTTGCTCATTAAGCAGTCAGCAGGAGCTCACTTAATGGAGCACAAACTCACAGTTATTACATTATCACTTAATTATTCAGCACTGACATCACTGCATCTTCACAGCAGGCATCCTCGCAACTCGGAAAGGGGTGCATTTCATTTCAGCTTGGTACATCTTCATGAAAATAGGATAACAGGAGTGGCTGGAGGCAGCACTGGGGTGGATTGATCCTGCTTTACAGCCTTTTATGCAAACAGGCCCTCAGCACAGAGCGTGAGCCACAGGAAGTTATTGTGAAATAGGTTAGCCACAGGGAAGAGTAATCAGTGGAAAGGAGCTGACAGTAAAAATGTCACATTGCTGTACAACTGTACTCGATGAGATATTTTTAGGTTGTTTAACAGATAGAGAGGAAGGGAGGGATGGGGTTTTTTGCAGTGGTAAAAAAGGTGCTCAGGTAAACTTCCTGAAATCTCAATTCTTTTGTTGATCCACAGGTAAAACACATTTAAACACCATGAAGCTGCTGTTTTCCCATGAGTTTATTTCCAGCATAGCCTTCTATGGAGTCCTTGGGGAGCTATCTGTTTCTGGAGTCTTTCCCAAACAAAAACCTGTCGAATGGCTAGGCTATACAAGCCAGACTATCCCACCTCTCTGCAAAGCAGTGGTACAGGGGAACGCTGTTTTCTGACATCTTTGAGTTTTTATTCTCATGGTGGAGTTTTAATCATTCTTCTTTCAGACGTGGTATAGCAAAGGCCAGATGCTATGCAGTGTAAGATCTTAACCGAGGCCTTTGTACAAATACACTGCCAAAGCCAGACATTATTCAGGTGGTAAATTTGGGGTCCTTGTGTATTAGGGTGTGAGTCAGGAGTGTTCAGCTTTGCAAGGCCACACTCCAGCTCATTACAGAAAATGTAGAAGAGCAGCAAGGAAAAGAGGCAGGAATACTCTGCTCAAGGGTTTTTTTGTTGTTGTTGTTGTCTTGTGCAGAAAAATATAGCCTCTTAGTGCTTTCTTATGGGAAAAGAAAAATCTCTTTGGGAAGAAATGTCATTTATGGAAGTGGTTGGCAGATTTACTCAGCAGCACATGCCTGCAGATAAGTGATTGCCTGTAATATAAGGGGACAACTTTCACAGAAAGTCCAGAACATAACTTTCAAGCATTTTATATTCAGTGTTAAGAATACACCATGACACAGGAATTTGTACTCGCCTTAGTGAGATGGAGACCTGTGAAGTTTCTAGCCATGACTTTACAGACCATGTTTGTTGCTATGTCACTCTGAGATTTAGAGATTATTCTAGTGATGTACAAAGGCAGAAATGGTTTTGTTCCATTAACATTATCAAGGTGCCTACCTTTGTGTTAAGTCTATGGATCTGGGTTTGGGAACTTGCAGCCACAGAGGGATCTGTTCACCCTATTCTCTTCTTATTTACCTTGGACTCCATCATTTTCTTATTGCGGTTAGCAAGGTAACACAGAGGTCATTACAGTTGCTATAATTCAAAAAAAAACTTTGGTTTGTTTAGCAGAAATTACTCATTTTCTATTGACAGAAAAATGTCTGAGAAGAGAAACCTAGGAATGTGGGGGGAAAATACAGACCAACTACTAGTAACACATGAGGCTTGAGAAAACACCTCTGATGACTTGTGGAATATTGAATATCACAGAAGAGTGATCTTATATCTGTAGACACGGTTTGAACTCTACCCACCTAAGAGGTTACTGCCTGGTATGATTTCATTGAGCTTTTTGGATGTTTTGGGTAGTTTGAGTAGACTTTAGAAATATTTGAGTGTCTTATTACAGAGCAGAAAAACAGGAGGTACATGAGATCTCTCATATATTACTGGGTAGTCTGCATATTACTTATATGGATTCTCTACTAAAACTCATGGGCTTTTCATGAGGAAAATGTCCTCTGCATGCAACACAGATGAGCAGTAGGTCTGGCTTCTGCCAAATAGCAAAAGCACTACATTCTGGTGCATGCAGATGCAGGGCTTATGAACCCCACACAAGCTTTTTTTAAAGAGAAGCCTTCATTGCAAGTTTAACCTAGATGATTGGCATTTGTGTGTAAGCACCTGGAATAGCTAATTTCAGGTGCAAAGAACTACCCTGTAATACTAGAGTCCACACTGGGATCATATTCAGTCTTTTGGGGCTTAAGGCATTCTTCAGCCACAGTATCTTCTTGACATCGAAAGACTCAACGTCATCCTATGACTTCTTTCCCAATCCCCCTGCAATGTTGGGGGGATTTTTGATAAAATTGTCCAGCAACATAGGAAGGCATGATCTGAATTCAATTATTTATTCAATAAACAGTTTCTGGCTTTCTGTCTGTAGCTTTGTTCCAGTGGAAAAAAGCTATAAACAGCCAAGGATAGTCATGACCTGTACTAGCAGCTGGCAAATCTATTTTTGAGAAAAGGAGGAGGCGCCTGATAAACCTAAAACATCCTTGGGCAGTCGCTGTAGCCAGCCAGCCATTACCTTGAGAAGTCTGAGTAGCTAGAGCAGTAGATGGGCTTTGATAGCTGCATACTTCTGCTCCAAGGTAGCCAGCTTTCTTGAATGGCGTGTTAGCTGTGCCACAGCAGGACACACAGAGACAGAGGTCATGCCTGCTTGGAGGAGGATAGGAAAATGCCAGTTCTGAGTTTTATACCTCCCCTGGTACTAGTGGTGATCAAGTCAGTTCTTAAGTGCCACTCGTGGACATTTGCCCTGCAGTTGTCCCTGTGGCTGTCCATGCGTGATGAGGATTGCTCAGACTTACGTAAAGGGGTAGTAGATATTCCAGACTCCACAGCCATCAGGGGAACCCAGCCAAAGGTCTTCTGCCACTCCTCCAAGTGTACCTACTTACCCCATTACTATTACTATTAATAGTATTGCTATTACTATTCACCCATCATGGCAGTCTTCACAGCAGGAGGTTTGTTACATGGAATGTACCAGAATGGTGCCAAAGCATACCAGAGATGCATCGCTAGGATTTTCATTTTTTTTTTCTTTTTTTTTCTTTTTTGCAGCTGCTGCTGTTCAGAAGTTAGTATGTGTTACCTGTGGATGGGGAAAACAACTACGCGGAGAGCAGTGTTTAATAATGAAAGTGCAGAAGTGACACCAGGGGTTGTATTTTTCTGACTTTCAAGTTTCCCACAGGAACAGAATCCCCCTATGTTTTACACTTTATATTTTGTAACATCAGCCTGCCTCCCACCTAAAAACTGACGGTTTTATGCTCTTTTAGTTTGTTCTGCTCTGCTGTGGGTCAGAATTGTGATCTTGTGGTCTTTTAGGGTTGTGATCACGGTTTCCTGACTGTGCATCAGCCTGAGATATTTTATGCATTATTTGACAGCATTGAGATGAAACAATTAACAGTAAGTTGATTGCAAATGTAACAACTCTGCCTTGCTAGTACTCTACCTTGGGAATTCATGTGCTGCTTTAACTTGATACAGAGGAAGCCTTGCCTTCATTGCTTACACGTGTGCAAAGAGATGGCTAATTGAGCTCTTGTCATCTTTGTTGCAAATGAGACTTCTACATTCAGGAGCTGTACTCTCAAGAACACTCTTAATCATCTTAAAGTGTCCCTTTTACCACAGGCGCAGAGTAATGTAGATTGATCAAGAAACCGGGGGAGGGTGAAAACAATCCATCTGACAGATGTGCTTATGGCCAGTGGATAAGAGGAAGGAAAACTTGCTTTCTCTGGATTCATATTTAGTGCTACTAAATGCTTAAAGAATATTAATGTAGCTACCTAAAACGTTCAAATATTAATGCTTTCCCCCATATAGATGCAGTTGCCTCTAAAATACCCTGGTGAATTGAAGCAGAGACTTCCAGGAGGGTGGCCCTCCCCTCCTGTAGCATGAGGAGGTGCAGCCCCACCCAGATCTTCTCACAGCTCCTCTGTACTTTGTCCCTCTAATTTATTCCTGAGAGGCTGAGGCTAACAAGGGAGTGATAATTATGTGCTGACTGCCTTTATTAACCTTCAGTGACCTACTCCTGTCGCTGCACTGGCAGGAGCCCCCCTCCCCGCATTACAGGGAAGTGACAGAGGTGCTGCTGGTGCCCCAGTGGGTGTCTGCAGTCTCACATGTGAGTGCAGCCATCTGTGCTCCCTGTTGATCTAACACGTGTAAAATATAAAATTAACATGATGAAGGCAGATGGGAGCAGGTTAATGTGAAGCTGGAGACAGGCTTTTTTCTTCCCCTGTTCTTTTATTCAGCTGTTATTTTACCATGATCCTTTAAAAGGTTTTTATCTGCTAAATGGTGATACTTCTCAACAGTGCTGCTACTGTTCTTGCAGAAAACTCTGACGTGCTTCTTCGAGGTATTTAATTTTGGCACAGAAATCTCATGTGTGGCAAGTTATAGAGCTATTACTAGCAGGAGTTAGTGCACTGTGGTTCACATCCTCTGCACTTCAAGAGAGTCTGGGCTGAATCCCACAGGAAATTTAGGAGCTGCTTTCCAAACAGGCACAGCTAGAACAGAGAAGTGAGGACCTGCCAGCATGGCTGGTACTTTCCCCCTCCAGCAGAGAGTGGGCAGGCAAATGTAAACCTCTTCTTTCCACTCTCTCTCCACCAAAGGATGCCCTTCCCAATCCACTGGCAAAGGACTGGCACTAGTTTTTGCCCTGAAAAGGAGGAATAAAGGTTCAGATGACCTGCTCAACAGAGCAGGTAGGTGCTACAGTCTGTTCTCCAGCCCTTGCCCTGCCTTGTGGCATCTGTGGGGAAAGCAAGGACATTGTTTCCCTCTCCTTCATTCACTTCCAACAACTGCTGACATCACCAGTTAGAGTGCTACCTTTTTTTTTTTTTTTGCCTTTTATTCTCTGCACAGAAGCCTTTCCACATGAACCTGAGGGGGATTATTTGTGATACGCTCCTGGTTGCTTTGGCTTTCATTTCCCTATTTCCTTGCCTGAGTTGGTGATTATCTATTAAAGACAGTTTTGTTTCTTTAGCTGCCACTCAAGTGGTGGGGTACAGGTGCTTATGGACAATGCAGTAGAGTGCAGAGACCTCCCAGCCTTGCACTGAACAGGTGATGTCTGTGGCTGGAAGCAGTGGGCTGATGTTGACATGGTGTTGCACCAGGGCTAGCTTTGCCTCTCTCATGAGAACATCCTTGAGACTGCAAGCTGAGCAACAGCAAGCAGTCACATTCACACTCAGAGCAATGCGGATGTGCAGTAACATGGGTTAATTTAAATTATGTCCTTGGCTGTGCTGTTCAGGCCCCACAGTGGTACACTTTAGGTCCTGCACAGGACTGCAGTAGGCAGTGTGGCAGCTTACATTAGAGGTGTCTGAGCCAGCTGGAGAGCTGCACTGGACCTGCCCTCTGGCCCTGGTAAAAGGAATCCCTGTGGTCTTTTGAAAAGGTTACACCATGCACCAATTATGTTGTCAATAAGCCATGTTTTGCCCCTCTACTCTGACAGCTAATATTGTTAACACTAAATTATCCAGATCTCCTGATCACCCTTGTATAGCATAAATGAGTATGCAGGTTTGAAAGTTAATAGACATATGAGAATGGCTAATATTGGGTCTTCTTCAGATTGCCTGAGAATTTCCTTTGTTTCATCCTTCTATGATAGTCTTTTATCACAGTCCCATAGAGCCTCCAATCCTGCTCTCTCGGAAGAATCTGGATCATATCTGTAACTTCTGTAGGAAGTTATGACCTTACTGAACACTTTCGTGACCTGACTTTGCAAGCTGTCACCATGCTGAATTCCTCTAGTTCATGAAACTTAGGGTTTTAAAATGAAAATTGTGGTTAGCAAGGTAACACAGAGGTCATTACAGTTGCTATAATTAAAAAAAAAACTTTGGTTTGTTTAGCAGAAATTATTCATTTAAAAATGAAAAAGGTGCAGACACAAGGAGTTTGTAGCAGTTTGTGTAAGGGTTTATCCAGCCTACTTGTCTGTCTGCATTTGTTTTCAGGATTTTATGGATTTTTTTTATTCCTAAACTATCTCTCTAATCTTTCCAAAATGTAATTAGTAAAGTTTAGCAAGTGTTCCAGCAACCTAAGAGAAAGCAAATTTGAAACAAGTGACAAATGCTTCCCTTGCTGGCTAGGATGGCATACTATATATGCATAATGTACTGCCTCTGTTGAGCAGTGTAGAAAAGTACTTGCATTCTACTCATGAGTTATCTTTGGATACATAAAACAGTTTCATTTAATTCTTCTTCCTACATGGTTCGCTGGATTAACCCTAATTCACCAATCTTGTCCATACCAGCACATCTTTCTTTGCTCCAAAGCAGCACTTGAATAAGAGTCTGAGAAAACTCTTAAGTATCTCAATGAAGGACGCTAAGTTACTTTTATATATTGACACAGAAAAAGAATAGTTTTATCCTCAAGCATGACCTCACTTCCAGGAGGGTCAGTGAATGAGTGCAGGACAATTCATTTTGACTCTTTGTTTCTTCCCTTTGTTCTGATACCCACGTTTTTATTTTCATAAATGCATAGTGACCTTGGCTGTCTCTTCATGGAATAGACTTCTAAAAAGAAAAAAAAAACGTTAGGATGCATAGAAATGCAATCCGAAGCTGCTTTAATAACATACCCTCTCCCACCCTACCCCAAAACCCCAAATTACTAATTTTGCTTACCCATGAGGCACAGAGAAAAGAAAGATCAAAGTATTTTAGGCAGGGAACTCAAAGCAAACAGGGACTAAAAAAGGAACGAATAACTCAGTTAACTCTTATTTAAGCAGCATTGGTAGAAGTCCTTTGAGTGACCTCCACAAAGCTTTGCCGAGGCATCCTTTTATACTATTCTATAAGATTAAAGCTAGCTTCCATAGCTTTACATCTTCTTTTTCATAGATGCCATATGCTATCATTCTTGATATGTATAAAAGAGAGCTGATTAGAGAGCCACCTTGAAGCCATGACTTTACTGAGTCATCCAGTCTTGGAGATACATAAGATTGTTGCTGGTTTCTGGGCATTTCTCCTGAAAGGGTGAATGAACTGATTAGGCTGAAACTGTCATTGGGTCTTTATTGCCTGCAGAACCGGCCATTGCCTCTAGCAAGAAGACAGAGGAGAAATGCTGCAGGCAGCTATTTTAACAGTACTTTACCAAAGAGATTATGCAGGATTTGTCTGGCATTGAATCACTGGCTTGTGTAAACACCAGATGTAAGTGAAATGCAGTGTCTTAACTAAAATGCTGTGTTTTGGCCAGTGAAAACAGTATACTATTAAAGGTAATGCTACTGTCACCTATATTTGGGTTATGTACCTGTAGCATCCTCCCTGCCTCCCCCAGCTGTGCCAGGGGCTGCTCTCATATTCAGATGCTGCTGGTCCAGTGCCATGAAAGGGTGCTGCTGAGGTCCCTGCGTGTGCCCTGCTCTTGGGGTGGGCTCAGAGGCAATGTTTCTTGATGTCTGCAGAGATCACGTCTTGCTGTATAATGCCCTGGGTACCAGCAGCCTCCTTGTTCTCACCCCAGTGCCTGCACGTCTGTCCTTGGGGGATGCGCTGGCTCAAAGCTCCCCAGGGAGCGGCACGCACGGGGCCTTATTTTGGCCAGAAGGAAGATGTGGCCGTGGCCTGCTGGGATGAGTGTGGAGGAAGAGGGGCATCCTGCAAGCATTTAAACTTCAGGTTCACAGCCCATGGAGTTGATGCCTGCAGTTCCAATGGCTGCCAAGTAAATTTGCAAACAGGCGCAGGGAAAGGGCAGAAAGCTGTTGTCACAGGGCTCTTGCCTTCCCAACCCAGGTGCCTCCCCACGGCTGCTGTCCCCAGTCTCAGGGAGGGCCACACACTGTGTGTCCGGGTGAGTGTAGGGCACATGTCCATGCAGGAGAACTCTTGCTGGGTGCCAAAGGACCTGGAGGTAGGTGTTCCTCCTGAAGGTGTTGCCTGGGGCACCTTCCCACAGCCTTCCACAAGTATGCACCTAATGGGGAAGGTGCTGAACCCTAAAACAACAAAGCCTGTAGGTGCTGGATGACAAATGTGGAGTCAACAGGGTTTTGTAGGTGTTTATGGTAAACATAGTCCTGTGGCATGAAGAGGTTTTATGTATACATGCACACAGTATACTCCCATGAAACTTTTCATAATCTCACAGCAAGCACATATCTGAACCTATAACTGGACCTGCTCTTGCAAGACCTTGCCTCAGATTTTGTTTCTGGAAGGGCAACAAAACCTTTGATTTCCTTCCTTCCAGCTCTGGGAAGAACTGCATTATAAAAACCACTCCTTATGCATTTGCAGAAGAGGATGGTGAAGGCCATATGCACAAGGACAACTGGTGACAGTAGAACACTGCAGATCTGCTGTGATGTGGGGATCTAAGATTGTCAAGAAAGGTTGCTGGTGTATCTCCACGGGGTGGCCAACTGGCCAGCAGCAGAATAAACAGAGTCAAAGTCTGCACTAGTAGTAATCATTTTACTAACAAACAAAAATATAAACATGTCAGGTGTATTCAAGTATAAAGGCTGATGCTACAAGGGTTAGTTGATGTAGAGACTGAACTGGCAGGGAATTAGATAGTTTTACAGATTTAGTCACAGACCCAAAGCAAGACACTTCTGAAAAGTGAGCTAGCTCTGCATTTTACGTAATGCCTAGCCAGGGTGGAGTAGCTTGTCCCCTCCAACCTGGCTGCTTTTCCTGCTCTGCAGATATCACAGACAGCAATACAGGCTGCTCTGTCTCCCCTTGCAGCAGCCAGACATGGCTCCTCACCTAGCCGGGGAAGAGGAAGAGCAGCACTTCATGCTCAGTGTGATGCTGCTTCATCCACAAAGTGGTGCAGCAACTGGGGACAAGGTCTGAGGTTTTCCAATGCTGTTCTGCTATGACAAAAATAATTCAATTACCTGACCGAAAAAAATGCGGCTTAGAGGTATGCAGCACTAAAATGTGTTCCTTCTTGGTTAAAGCACATAGTTATGGAAAGTCATTAACCCTGCTGCGGAAGAGCTGTTAAGTATCTTGATGGTTTATTAATGCAATGACAAAAATGCAAGGTACCTGTTTAAGTTCCCAGCTTTACTTAAGCCATCTGGGATCTGCACAAGCCATCTGATAACAGGTTTGCACCACTGGTCTGTTAAATGAACTTCATTAACCTCCCACTCTGTAATAGCGAGTGGCTTTACGCAGCTCTTTCTATCATGCAGTTCACTGAATTACCAAATATCCAAGAAAGCCAGTGTTCTCTGAGGCTGGAAATGGCTGGAGAGTATAGTTTTGATCACAGTGATCTTGAGCCTGAACTCTTTAAATTAATTCCCTGTTCCTTCTGGCCTCTTTAAGAGGGGAAGGTTTGCAACTTTCTTTTTTATTACCGTGGCACCACATAGTGAGGAATGAGCTGGCTTTTCCATTACAAAGCACTTTTTCATTTCTCAGCACGCTGAAGCCTGGCACACAATGCTAACCCAAGATGCAGGAAGTTTTTTTAGCAGCTTAAAGCAAATTAAGCTTTCTTTGAGTTTTGGGAGCAAACAGGGTTGTTTGTTTCTGAGGGGAAAAAATGGGTGGTTTTAGCTGGAGCCTGGCAAAACAGTAGGCCAGAAAGGCCAGGTTGTTTTGCTGGCTCTAAATATGCTCTTTCCCCTTACTCTGACTAAGATTTTATTTTTAAAAACAGACAAGATTCCAGCAATCTCTTAGTTCTTGCTTTGAGTAAAAGTCCCCTCTTTTTCATTCATGTACAGTGTTAGCCTTTTTTTTTTTTTTCCTTATTTTGCTTTGCCAGTTCAATGCTGAATACAGCTATCCCATGTCCTAGATTTATCAGCACAGGAAGGGATTACTCCTGTCCCACTGCAAGCAGCCTCTTTGGGTCACCCATAGCACATCACCCTTTGCATGATGTGTTCGGAAACAACATATGCCTAACCCCTGTGTGATTTGAAGGGAATATAGAGAAGGCTCATACTGGTCTTGCAGTAACTTAACCAAAACATATTCCTGTCCTGTGAAATGGTGTCAATGTAGTAAGGACCACCCAGAGCAATTACTTCTGAGCTCACTTTCCTTCTTAAATCCCCCAGAGACATAGCTCTTGTCCCCCAAAGTGGGAGTGGGCTTTTCTCTCTCTATCACTTCTGCTGAGAAAATGTTAATAACACCATTGGTAATATCATACGCTTTATGGTCAGTTGCCTCTGTTTTATTTGTAAAGTATTGCAAGGAGATGCCTGAATAAGTCCAAAATACCCTCCAGCCATAAGCTGTGCTTAAGGAAAATTGATTGAGTGAACTGAAGTCATTAGAGGAAGTAAACAGCATTAAGCAAGATATATGAATGTATAAATCTACACTGCTGCTTTGTCCATTTGAAGATCACAATGTAACATAGATCTATGATCTCAAGTTTAATTTTGACTTAAATTGGTTGCTGACTGTATCAAATGTTATTTTCTTACAAAAATGATATATTATGTAGAACTGGGTATTTTTTAATTAACATATATCTAGTTCCCCTTAAATCACATACAGGATCAGCAGAAGCATAGGGATTTTTGCTTTTATAGCACCAATACAACAGCAGAATTGCCCAACGTGTGCTGCCATTTATGTGCTTCCTCCTCCTAAAGGCAAAATTGTCTGTGTGCCTATCTGTGCAGTGAGCATAATGAACATTGTATTAATTTAGATCCATGCTCAAAAACTAAACTGAGACAAAATCCCAATGGAAAATTATTTAAAAAAACGTCCCTTGTCTCTAAAACCAAACCATGGAAAAAAGCCACCCTCCTATGACGTTAACCCTTTGTGTTCCTTGGAGCCTGTGGACCTCAAAGCAATCTGCCAGGGGGAGCGTTCATCAATATGTGCTTCATCCTCATTTAACAGTGGGAGGAAGCTGATACAGCCCATCTGTTTCATTTCTGACATACAGAGCTTAGGAAGCTGATTTGCCACGCGTAATTTGACGTGCTGAATGACAATGTCAGGAAGAGGGCTCAGGTCTTGTGTGTGCACTGCTCTGCTCTCACTGGCTAAGATCAAAGCAGCCCCTTCCCTTTGGTGCATCTGTTGCAGACAAGTGGTTACATAAATAGCCTTGCAGCAGTGCTTGTGCTCTGATTAGCACATTATTCAATCCCTCAAAAGAAAGTAAGGCTGAGTATAGTTACAGCTATAGTTAGTGTAAATGTTCCATAAGAGAAATAATGTCCAGTGCACAACTTGCGGTCCCATTTTTCAGTCCCAAAGATTTTAGGATTTAGCCTAATTCTTTTGACTAACGGTACCATGTTTGCTACATGAAGAGCCTTCTGCAACATCACTTCTGAGTCCCGTCAATAGTTCTCGTGTCGCTAAAACCATGCTGAGCACACAAGAGCAACAGAAAAATAGTGGGGATTTTTCCCCTAATTTTTCTGAGTAGACTTTGCTTTTGATGCAAACAGAAAGCATTCAGTTGTGGCCATAGCATAGAAGTTGTGTTGTGCAACTGCCTCTCAATGGCACAATCAGCTTTGCTGGGACACTTTCGCTATGAGCGTCCTGCTGTGTGCATCTACAAGAGAACTTTGACTGCATACTGCAAAGACAGTGGAAGTAAAGATTTGAATAAAACCTTCAAAACCCCTATAAAGCTGGTTTCTCATTTTAATAAAAACTAATCCTCTTCCTTCATGGCACAAAGTAACTTTCTAGCTCTAAGAGCCAAGGACAGAAACCCAATGAAGTAAAAAATGCTGTAATTGTATGATACAGGGAATGGAATACATTTATTCCCATTTAAGAAATGAACAAGAAACCATGGTATGTTTTTGTGGCTGTATATTACTTACTGTAGTGTTAAAGGCTGCAGCCAGAGCTAAAAAAGCCCTATCTTTTGAGGCAAGGTACCTGCTAGAAATTAGTTCAATGGATCCAGGCAGGAGGATTCAAATGGAAAAATCTCTAAATTCATACTAAAAACTCTCTACATTCATTTTGTCCAAATATTCCCTGCCTGATGGGATCCCTGACCACCAGTTTAATACTGACCTGGTCTTTTATTTAAGCTTCCTTTATCAGTACTGGTGACCTGTGTTCGGAGACCTTTTGTAGAGATGTGTGCACCACACATCATATTGCTGGAGTTTTTAATGAACGGTATTAAGTGGAGATTCACTGCCTCAAACAAGCTGAGGGTGAGCCATACCATCATATGAAAGCCTAAAATGTACCAAAACCAAAAGCTGCTGAGATATTTCGGGCTTGCTTCTTGTTGATGCCTGGGTTTTATTGTTACGTATTAACCTCATGCGAGTTTTGTTTCCCATGTGCTTCCTCAAACTGGCCAGATCCTTGTGCAACAGAGCTGGCACCCGTCCACCAAGGAGAACGGGCTCTGCAGTGGACGTTGCTCCAGTGCCCACCAGCCTGCCAGCTGCCGTGGGTAAAGGATCAGTGCTGAGAAATAAAAGAAAGTCAGAAAGTAGTTGTCTTTGCTACAAACAAGGAGATATTTCACACAAAACCAGGCACTAACAAAGACGAGCTTTTTACTCACGAGGTCAGGTTGTGCAGGAAGGGAGACAGAGGTGTCTCTTTGGCCATGTCCTCAGGATGCTGTGAGCAGGCAGAGGGAAGGAGCCAAGCCAAGGGAAAGAGGTGAGACCCACCCACAGTCAGCAGCTACATGCCCTTTCTTCAGAGAAGGTAAAATCTCCCACTGGCTGCTGCAGATGCCTCCATTTACAGACCCCAGCCAGGCCATCAGGAGGACCCACGCAGGTTTGGCTGCTCCATGGGCAGAGCTTTGCCCTGACTGTGTGCAGTCACCACTGAGCTCACCCTCAGCTTGCTTAGACCAGGGAAATCAGTGTCTGGCCACCACTGAGGGGCTCCCTCCAGCAGGGATATAGGCACACTCAGTCCTCCAGGGCTTCAGAGCCCACTGCATATTCTGCAGGCAAAACAATGACATTTGAGAATGGTGTTAAAAAAGCCAAAAATATCCCTCCAGGTCCTGCTTATCAAAGCTTTAAGGCTGACAAGAGTCATCATGATGAACTTTCTCCACTCCTTCCTCCAGTTACATTTATCTTCCTGTCAAGTCTTCTTGTAGCCAAATAACAAATACGCCAGCAGTTTAAAACTCATTTACCCAGCCTGCCTAGGAACCACTCCAAGCCCTGTCATTTACCCCATCTAGATACTGTATTATTTTGCCAAGGTTTCTCCAGGCCCCACTTGACACCTTCAAAAAACCCTGCTTCTCAACCTGCGCCATAGCTAGACAGTAGTTGCTATTCTTAAATGCAAGCTTGTCAAAGCTGAGCACAGCAGGTATTAATAACCAGCTGCTGCTTTTCTTCTCAAGCAAAGCAACGAGAAGCTGCTGAAGATCTGTTTACACGATTCTTAAAAAGCAAAGTTCTTTCTCCCCAGAAGCATTATTGATTTAATTGAAGAACTCCCCTGGGGGAGGGGGTTGCTTGCGGAAAGGTTACAGCCTGTTAAGAAAAAATTATCTCCATCAATTGTCAGCTCTTTAACCTAATGATGACAATCTTGAATAGCTTGCTCTGCTCTGCAAAATTACATACAGCACTTAATTAGATTAATTAGCAAAATAGAATTATCATAAAGAGTCTGGCTCTATATTTCAGTGCCAGAAAGGAAGGTGGGAAAAAAAAAAAAAGAAAACGAAAAGTGCAAGTTAGTTTGAGTGAGACCTGTCACTTATTGTGTAGTAACTGGTAACTGCTGTGTTTTGATTGTTGAAAAATTTGTTTTCATGTCTGTTCCAAAATCTGAAAAATGGGCTCAAAAGCTTGGTTTTTCTGATGGATACTTGCAGTAAATACAACCTAGGATTGCTTGTTATTGTCCTGCTAAACGGGACTGTTTTGGTACAATGAAACTATGCTTAAACTAAATGGAGAAGTGCTGTAAAGGGAGGTAGCCAAGGCACTGAGGTGGCTATGTCAGGTTTCTCAGTGTCCTAGTACTGTGCAAGCACAAGCTTTTCCAATTTCTTCAGAACAAACCTTTCTTTAAAAAAAAAAAAAGTGTATAAATTGCTGATCTTTGCCAAGCCTGAGACTTGTGAGACTCAAAGAATGATGTTTTGTGGCTTTGCAGTAGACACCAAAGTGAGTCAATGTTATGTTTCGTATTTCCTGCTGGGGAGCATCAACACTCACATGATGTTCAGCAACAAAACCCAAGCTCTGCTCTGTGCTTTGTTTTCTGAGCATAAACCCCATTTCGCACCGAAGATGACATCTGCTGTTACTGTGTCTATCAGATGTTTCAGAGTTGTACAATGTTACTTCAACCAAAGGTTTATAGCTAAAGTAGTGGTACCCTTAAGTAAAAACGATGGCTTTCGATCCCTTTTTCCATGGAAGAATATTAAAAGAATTGTTCAGAAACTTTCTGAACCTTTGGCTTTGTTCCTAATAAAGCGTGGTAAACTGAAGAAGTTCCCAGAACAGAAAAGCCAGAAGACCGGTAGTATTCTAAAGGGGTGAAGACAGAGACTGCGTGATCTGTGCAGTCCTGGAAAAGAAAGCATAATACATTATTTACACTGGCCAAAAACTGGGCAGGGAGAGAAATCAAAGGCTAATGCCAATAAAAGTTATTTTATTAAGCAAAATGTCAAGTAAGGTTAACTTCTTATTTGATGAGATTATAAATTGATAATTTTGTACTGATATTCCATGACATGCCTGATATCTTCAATTTAAAATAATTAAAACTACCTAAAATTAGTTTAATTATCTTAATATGTAATTAATTTTGAATGGGAAGGCACCACCCTGAATAAGCATTTCTAGTGGAGCGCCATGTAGGCCTGATTGTTGCTTTCAATTTCTTTATTCTGATCTGAAAAAAAAAATGTAATTAAGGATACAGAGGATACATATTACTGAAGTGTAAATAAAAGCGAGGTGAAGTCATTTGTACAGATGAATTTGCGTCACTCGACTACATGCCAGCATTAAACACATTTAGGAAAGAAGAAAAGTGTGGCGAGCAATGGGAGCTCATGTGAAGTTTCACTAACAGGGATCATGTCTCTGTCATTCCTGAAATGCTATATGTGTTTTCATAGTGACAACGCCAGAATTTATGCTGAGAGACTGAAAAAGATTAACAAAGAAGGCAAAAGGATGACTTGAGGTCTTGACAATGCACTTCAGCGAGATACTTCAATCTGATGCATAATATAATTTATGTTTCAGCGTGATTAGACTACAAGAAAGGTTTCTCATTACAGTGGGATCTGTTATCATCTAGTGAATGAGTGAAAGCTCAAGGCAGAAAAACTCAAACTAGAAATAAAGGGCAAGTTTTACCATAAGAAAAATTAGCCTTTGAATAACCTACAAAAATGGTTTAATTTTTAGTTGTCATTATTTTATAGCTCTTAGGAAGGAAGGGATGCGGATTTAAAGACCTGCTGCAGGTGAAGAACGTAGGCAGGAGACACTAGGTGAACTGGTGTTTATAACTGGTGTTAGGCAGACTAAATTATCCAAAGTGTTTCCACCTAAATCTCTGAATACCTCTTTTTCTCATGTGTTTCTCATTTGCCAGAAATTTTCAGTAAAGTGGATCTGAGATCAACTTAAGCCTATGGAGTGGCATCCTTCATGCCAAGGAGATGGACCTGTGAGGTTTCCTTTCGTTTTCTGCAGAGGTACAGAATAAACAGTGGCTGCTGAGATCATAAATTTAGCTGCATGGCAACTTTCAGGAAAGGTGGCAAGAGTGCTATAAATAGGGGCAGGCAAACCCACCGAGATGAAGCTAGAAACAACCTCGCCCTGGACCACAGACTAATATTTACACAAAATGTGTGGAAAAATTGGAATGTAAATAGCTGTCATCAGTGACTAAAGTCAGGATGTTTTACATGAGAAAAGTACCCCAGGGAAGACATCTGATGGTTATTTGCATCATGACTGACATGTTCAACAAGTGTAGCCTAGCAAACCTTGATTTTTAGTGGTGAGAATTTTGAGAATTTTGTTCTACCTATAGCCATTCCCAGCAGCAGTGATGACATCCATCTGGCCCAGCTTTTGCTCACTGGGAGCTGAGTCCCTTCTAACTAGTGCATGAGATCTGTCAATGAGAGTGGCAGTAGTTTAGTTTTGTTGAAGTATCCTCAGAAATATCCTCAGTCCATAGCTCTGCCACAGGGTAGCCAGAAATAGATCGTGGTGCACCCCAGTAACACGTTGCACATAAACCATACACGGCCTTCCTGCCAGATCCCAGGGCACCAGCACACCTGTCCTCAGTACCACAGACACTTAGTCATATGTTCAGGTGGGGTCAAGAACACGGTGTGGTTTGAGGTCTACAAAAATATACTCCTCTCTCAAAATATTCCAGGCCTTAGCTCAGTTGCTGAACACCCCTGAGATCTCATTTCTCTTCTGGATTACAGGGCACCAAGCAACTCTTCCTCTACTTGCAGCTGAGCTCAGTTCTACTAGAGGTGTGCGCATCTTTTGACTGGCAGAAGGATAGAGAGCCCCTCTATACAAATTGGATTTGTCTCCCTTAAAACTTGGCAAGTACAGACTTTATGCTACTTAGAAAAAGATTAAACTATATTTCTTAGAAGGGTCTTGGCTGCCCTTTGCAAGACAGAGCCATTTGATTTCAGGGAGTGTTCCTGTCCCAGTTAAAGAATGAGCAGTAAAGCCACCTCTGGTGTGAGCATTTGATACAGGTCTCTGGAGACAGCCAGCTGTGCAATGACGTGACTTAGATGCCGCAATTATGAAGAGTCCATACTGGATTTCACCTCAAAATACCTCCGATGCACCTGATATGTGCAAGATCCATGCACAGGGTCTGCTCAGACCTGTGTGATGCTGTTACGTCCTTGCATAGATTCATATATTAGAAGCTCCTTTTGTTAGGACAGCCCTCTCTATCTAATACTCCAGCAAGACTCAACATCCTCTTCCTTCGTCAGTGCTATGCGTCAGCATCCCCCTTGGCAGAGCAAGACCAAGGCAAGCACACAAGCAATAAAGAAAACCATTGCTGCCATTCTTTTGGATTTATTGTACTTTCTGTTATCAGCAACTCTGCTGCTGAGTCCTCTCTGTCTGTCTGTGTGGTCAACCTGCAGTAGAGGATGAATGCAGTTGTGGTCGGTCACATACTTACCCGAGCGTGTAAAAGGCCTGGTGGAAGACAGTTAGGCTACATCTATGTGTCAGCTGCTGACAACATTAAGCCAAAAACTGTTGTGCTAGTGGGGAGTGCATTCACACCTAGTGTGGAGTACACGAGAGAATAACAACTTGCAAAGCACCTGATCCCCTCATTGCGTTACCAAAAGGGAAAGACCTGACCACACTCCTGCCCTGCTTCCCTCTTGCTCGCTCCGTGTTTGTGTTGCACATGGGGCAACAGCTGCATTGGGGTGGGTTTGGGCTGCTCGTCTCTGCCTGCTGCTGTGACATTAGGATTTGAAGTACTGACGGGGAAACAGTTAATGAAATAAGCACACTTCGCTTCTCAGTCATTTAAACTATTTTCACTTGTGTCAGGTTTCATTTTACAAACCCCTTATGTTGTGTCTGAAACCAGTTGGCAGTTTGACACTTTTGAGAACAGTTTCACAATGGATCATCCAGTATGTGGTAATATGTCTTTACGATACCAGACCAGTGTTTTGTACTTCTTCCCTTTAGACCTCCCAGTTGAATTTGAATTTAACTTTGTTTTCGGTGCAAGTGTCCTTCTAACTCCAGACTGCCTCAGCATGCTACAAACCACTGGAAAAGTCTGAGCTTTCAGCTTGTGTGTGCAGTTCAGCTGGCTCCAACAATTTACTTGAGAAATAGTTGGCAATCCAGCCCATTTTGTCATCTTCCCTGCTTCTTCTGCAATGTTAGAGCTCTTTCAGTCTTAGAAGAGCTGTGTGCATGAGGAGAACAAAGTCCCACTGCTGAGACATTTAAATGCCATAAAATGTCACAACATCAGATAAGCTTCAAGATCTTAAAAAAGGATTAAAAGTGCAGAGTTTATTGGATGCTGACATGCAGTTAATAGGACTTTTGCATGCAATGACTTCACAGTGTTTCTGTGCAGTTTTAAATGTCATGTAAGTGTATAAATTCCATTCAAACATAACCTTTATTATGAGAGCATCAATAACAGAAAAATCTAATTAAAGGATAAAAGGCTTGGTGGAAACATAACCTTTTTCATATCAGATTGGTAATGAATTAATAGAATTCTATGAGGGATATTATTTCAGAGGAGGACTGACAAGCACAGAGAAAACCTTGCCTTCCACTACACGGTTTAGTGGAAGTCCTCCTCTCTCTTCAGCAACCCATCCTCTCCCTTTGTAATTCTGAGTGAATTATTATTCCATGTGGCTGCATCAAAATACATGAAAACAGCATCTGGACCTTTGAAATCCCCCCCGCTTTTGTTCAGCTCGAATCATCTACACTGGGACACTTGCCACCTTGCCACAGTCTATTACACCCAAGCCCGTGGCTGATGAATTACAGCTCTGTCAATCGTCCTGTCTAGCAAATTGCCAGTGTATGAGAAGGAACCCGATATCATTATCAGCATTACAGAACACCATGGACAAAGTAATAGTAGGCTACATTTCCCTCGTTCAGTGCCTACCCCAGAAAACTAGGCCATGGTGTCCTTCAAACCATAATGAGAATTACTATTGAGAGGACTGTCAATCTACATAACAGAATAAATGAGGCTTGACAGTTCAGAAAATTGGGGATAAGTACAGTAGCAGACCCAATTACTGCAAAAGGAATCTTTTTTTCCCCTCCATACTCAGTCTGAAACAACTAGTAATGACCCAGGCCAAAGCTGTTGTCTGATTTTGACAATATATGCTTAGCTGCATGTAGCTGTTGATTTTGCCTGGGAAGACTTAGAATGTGATATAGTTCCATTTAGGGTCTGTCTTTCCCCAAACCATAGTTAAGTCCAAGGTATGAACATGCCACATCACACTGCAGATGGACTATCAGGGTAGCTCTCATCCCTTTCTGTTTATATCCCTATAGAATCACTATAATAATATTTTTCATTTTGTTCTTTGCATTTCCAAACATCACTTCTTCTAAACTGATTATTCAGAAATGATTACTCTCCCTTCCAGACTAATTGAAGATATTACAAGTCATTTGAAACATACTGTAGGCTGAGAGTCCTCCCTGACAGTGAGAACAAAGGCTCAGAAGGACATCTGAAAAGCACCAGTCTTTCAAGTGCCTTTCTCCGTGACCCTTTGCTCCCTAATTCTGCAGGGTTCCCTCACTCCTGTTTCAGAAGTGCTTTCACTGTCAGCCCCCAGTCCCTTTCTTTCTCAGCTGAGATCTTGCACAACAGTCCTTCCTACAACTGACAATGCTGCAGTTGGTGGGTCCTGCAGTTAGGCAGCAGCTCATCAAAGCTGTAGGTCTTCATCTCTGCAACTCTTTCACCCTGCCTTGAAACTGCTCTGCAGGGCGGTTTGAGCTCTGCTGCAGCCCCCACCAGGTCGGCACACTTGTGGGAGGAGAGGACAGTAACCGTGATGGAAGCAGCAGGTTTCAAAGCTGTCAGCACCGGGACAGACGAGAGTGACAAAACCACGCTTCTGGACTCCCTGAGAAGAGTCCATCAGAGCATTGCAAGTAAAGCTACGCTTGCTGCCTTCTTGGTACGCTAAGGGTAAGGACTTTTGCATTACAGGTAGCCAGTGGCAAACAGCAGAAATGTCACGTGCCTAAGCAAGAAAAAGGGATTTGAAGATTATTTTTTTCTGAGCATCATCACACAAGCTGATAAATACAAGGAGGACTTTGGAAGCAGGCCTGGATGCCCCCAGCTGGGTGTCTTTCATTGCTGCTGTCCTCTGCCTTTTGAGTTGGTTTTCCAGTTTTACATAGCAGCCATCGGCAGCAATGCTAAGCTAAAGATGTTTCTTGATGTCAGGTATTTCATGGACACTTTGATAGACCACTGAGAAACTCATTTAGATATACAACCTAGTTTCTGCATTCCAGTTTATAGCTGGGGCTTGTTGGAATCAGTGTGATTGTGTGCTTCTGAATTGGTCTGAAATCTGTGTCTAGTCCTTCATAGCGCTAGTAATGCTGGGGGAAGGGCTTATTTTTAGCATTTCTGTGGTACAATAATGCTAATTTTAAGTCATGTGCCCTAAACGTATAACAGAAGTTCTTTTAATTTTACTCAAAAACACAGGAATTAACATGTGGCATTGCTGCCATCCAACGAGACCTGGACAGGCTGGAGAGCTGGGCCATGAGGAACCTGATGAAATTCAACAAGAGCAAGTGCAAGGTCCTGCACCTGGGGAGGAACAACCCCAGGCACCAGTACAGGTTGGGGGCTGACCTGCTGGAAAGCGGCTCTGCTGAGAAGGCCCTGGCAGTGCTGGTGGACAGCAAGTGACCCTGAGCCAGCGCTGTGCCCTTGTGGCCAAGAAGGCCAATGGTATCCTGGGCTGCATTAAAAGGCGTGTGGCCAGCAGGTGGAGGGAGGTCATCCTGCCCCTCTGCTCTGCCCTGGTGAGGCCATATCTGGAGTGCTGTGTCCAGTTCTGGGCCCTCCAGTTTAAGAAGGACAGGGAGCTGCTGGAGCAAGTCCATAAGAGAGAGCTACCAAGATGATCAAGGGCCTGGAGCATCACTCTTATGAGGAAAGGCTGAGAGACCTGGGTTTGTTCAGCCTGGAGAAGAGAAGACTGAGGGTGGATCCTATCAATGCTTATAAATATCTGAAGGGTGGGTGCCAAGAGGATGGGGCCGGACTCTTCAGTGGTGCCCAATGACAGGACAAGGGGCAACGGGCACAAGTTGGAACACAGGAGGTTCCACTTAAATATGAGGAAAAACTTCTTTCCTGTGCGGGTGCCAGAGCAGCAGCCCAGGCTGCCCAGAGAGGCTGTGGAGTCTCCTTCCCTGGAGACATTCAAACCCCGCCTGGACGCGGTCCTGTGCCCCCTGCTCTAGGTGTGCCTGCTCACGCAGGGGGCTGGACAAGGGGATCTCTGGAGGTCCCTTCCAACCCCTACCCTTCTGTGATTCTGTGGTTCTGTGATTGAATGCATGATCTAGCATAGCAGCTAGTGTTGGCCATTGACCTGTACCAGTTGTTTCAGTAGGTAGCTCAAAGTTCCCTCATCATTATGAAACAGAGATTATTTTAGGCCCTGATCTATGACACTTAATCATCCCTGTTTTGTGCAACACACTGTAACTCTGAGATTCTGTATAAATTCCAAGGTATCCTTCTTGAGCTTGTTGAGTAAGTCAGCCTCATTGAAATCCTGTAATATTTGAATATCAAATATAGCCATTCTTATAGTGTAATAGGTACTATTACTTGCAGGGCAGATCATAAGATAATTTTAATCTGGTTCTTCTAATGAAAAGCCTATGAACAGAATCTTAAGTGCAAGGGTCTGATTTTCACAGAGATTCAGCACTTGGGTGAATTGCATTGACATCGTTTGCATGTTATATACTTAGGCAATTTGCAAAAGCTGCAATTCTAGCGTTGCTCATTACAGTGTTGTTTATTAACTGTCTTTCCAGTTTGTATCTGTACAGGGAAGTAAGTACGTGAAAAACAGCACTGCTTGGAAACTGCACTGAGGATGTCTTTTTTTTTCTCTGTGGATTATGAAAACAGTGGAGGTGATTGATTTTAGAGCATATAGT
Organism: Anhinga rufa; assembly: GCA_013400875.1. Taxonomy (NCBI): domain Eukaryota; kingdom Metazoa; phylum Chordata; class Aves; order Suliformes; family Anhingidae; genus Anhinga; species Anhinga rufa. Next base: position 6,048 of record VZTV01034204.1, on the reverse strand, counting down.
GCTCCAATCTGTTCTGTGCATCTCCACCAGGATAGGTGCATGTTATCTTTTCAGGGCCCTACACCCAGGATCATACTACTTTCGGTAATGTGGCGATGGTAGGCAAAGCAGATCACTGTGCTTCTGATTAGCCTGAAACACACCGTTCATATCTGATCGTTGTTCTTGCAGTTTTCCTCTGGGCTTTGAGCTGTGGCAGAGATTTTATGTGGGTAGAAAATGCCATTTTTCTTTCACCAGACTTCTGGGGAGATGCTGTCAGAGTGCTCCATCACATATGACGGAGCATCACTTACAGGGAATTATCTCTAATACAAAATTGAGTTTTTATCTTGAACTGTCATGTCTGAGAAGTCTCGCCTGTGACACGGGGGAGGGGAAGGAGCTGGATTTAGTAGCTCATTCCTCCTCCAGGACTGAATATATCCTATCTCTCATACCCAGTTCTCTCCTTAATCTTGTAACTGCTACTGCCTCCCCTTCCTGAGTTAACAGGTCTCTTCAGTTAATACTATCTCCAGTGCAGTGTTAAGCTGTGCTCACGTTATAGTGACCAGACTTTCAGTCCAAAACTATGTGTTGTCACAGTGCTGACATCCCTAGTGCTCTTCATGCACTTGGGCTCTTACTATTTGTGAGGTATTAGCTGTTGAAATCATGTTGGAAAGAGTGCTGGAAAAATACTCAGCAAATCGATACAACTCTCTCCAAGCCAATAAACTTCAAATACTGGTTGTGCATCAAGGCTCAGAAAAAAATGAGTGAAGCGTATGGTTCTCTAAAACTGTGCAAATATATGTAAGCACAAAATACTGCATCCTTGAGAAGGATGTTCAGGACATGCTGTTTCCAGTCCTGCTTGTCAGCTGCTCCCTGTCACAGGCATGAGGCTCTCTGAAATGGAGGGACAGCCATTACTCTCCCAGAAAGCTCCCTACCCACCTCCACAATTACAGATTCCTGGTCTAAGAGATGATCCTTCTTTCTACACCCAAAGAAATTCTGTCTTTTTCAGTAGTCCTGGCACAAGTAGCAGCACCAGTACATTATATAAAAAGATATTTGAAGATTTTGTTATGTATTCAGACCTGAGAAATGTAATCATTATTTGGTTAAGGCTGTATCAAAATCACAGCAGGTATCATCAGGTCTGGAATTTGGGACAGAGACCAAGATCTGGAGCTAAATCCTAGGGTTTTTTGTAAGATTTTTTTGATCAATAAAATAGCATCTGAAATAAAAAGAAGGGTTCACGCTGTGAGCCACAGCATAAAGCCCATATTATAAGGGGCTTAATTATAAGGATAACAAAATCTTCTTTTACTCTCTTACTAGACAGTAAAAATACTGAACGCCCCAGGACTTGGGAGCCCACACAGACATGCTTAGTTTATAATCAGCTGATAGGATTTGTATTTCAAAACCCTCTTCACCAATCAGTAGCACATTTGCGTGTGTCTGCTAAGCTCACGTCACTGAAAAACTATGTAGTGATCAGTGCACTTTGCATTACAAACAGTATTTGGTGAAACCTAATGTACATGGCATTCAAACAAAAAAAAGCACTATTTTCTCACGATGTACTATTTATATGTCAATTTATTTCGCTCCTAGCTGCCTTCTGTGGCAGCTTTTTTTTTTTTCTGTAGTCACACAGTATGTTTCTTCTGCTACTTAAAAAAGTGGTAGGTGTCATTTCCTCCAATTTGTCGATGGAGGAAGCTGAGGGCTGGAGAACAAAGCCCAGGCCTTCGAGTTCCTGCACCCTGTTTCCGGGCCCTGCTGCTTTCCTTCTCCCAGACGGTCACCAACGCACAGGCCAACACTGCATCCAACCGAGAAGGCCCTCTGCTCCTCCACGTTTACCTCCATGGAAAATAGGTTAACTAATAAAACATCTAAGCTCATTTTAAAAGCTCTTGTATGGACTGCAGGTGGCTTAGCAAGGCTGGATTGCTCTTGACAAAGCAGGAGAGGATCATGATCATGACAGCTGAATCTCTATTTGGTTGTGCTACTCCCACTCCAGCTCAAGCTGCCTCCTTTCATGCTACCCTCCCACACCGCCTCTCAAACATTCCTCTCCTGGAGCACACACACGCACACCCCTCACCCTCCCTTTCCTCTCAACTTTGCTGTGCCGAAGTGGCACCCAGTGGGAACTCCTATGAGCTGGAGCAGCACAAGTACATACGCCAAAGCAGTGCACACAGCTGGGCACAGAAAGCTAAATTAAGAGTTCAGCATTCACACCTGACCGCTCTCCCAGCATCGCTGCCCTCTTTGCCTCACCAGATAATATTGTCAATGGAAGAAACGTTATGCTTTTGTCCCAGGGTATCGGTAACATTTCTAGTGCCGCCATGAAGCATTAGGGAAGCCGCAGGATGGCCCTGGGACCAGGTTATCCTATAGTTTCCCATACTCCTGGGCTAAAATACTTTACTTTCTTTTAACATCCAATTCTGCCTATCTTCCTCCTGCTGACTGCTGCCTTTAAGTCCTTAACTGCTTTTCCAACTCAGTTGACTCAGATGCTCCCCATAGCCTATGAGGGCCTGATGTCACTCCTGCACTCAAGTCCTGTTTCTAATCTTTCTGCCATGCTGCTTTCTGCTACTCTGCCTTACCACAGCTACCCAGAGAATAGAGGTGATGAGTCAGAAAGGGAAGTTTAATAGTGTCCAGAAACAGAAATAACCAGGAAACCTCAAGAGTTTTACTGCCTTTTTCTTATTGAGAACAAACAAGTTGTAATGAATAAAGAACATCACATGGATTAGTTTTGAAAATTATCAAACTGACCTGTCCCACAGCTGCTTTCAAATTACCAAGAGCAAAGGGAATCAGGGGGTAGTAAGAACTGTGGAGATTTTTTTTTTAAATGTTTACAGGAGTTCAAAAGACTGGAGGTCATTATAGGATACCTGCAGATCTATTAATTTTTAAACCAAGTTGTTAAATATTCCATTTAGAAAGCTTAACTGGTCAGACAAATAGGTGTGAATAGAAAAAAAGCAGTGAAGTCCTACACCAGTTACAGTCAAAAGAAGCAAGCTGGTGCCTTCACCAGTTTCAGAATTATGCTCACAGTGTTAAAACCCCATGGGCTAGTCATCCTCCAGCAGCAGCTCTCCGACTGTTAGCTATATGGGGAGAAAATGATTTCACAGTGAACTACATGCACATGTGCATATTGTGCCATGAATATGGCTGTATGATTGTCCTTTTTGCAAGCATTACTCTTTATATTCATTTTGAACATTCAGTTAACACCCGTGTAAACCTAGGTAGGCTAAGGCTTAATGAAAGATCATTATACTGTGCACAGGACACACAGGAGTTCCCTTGATCTGTGCAGCCAACAATACATATAGCAAGAAGAAATTGATGTTACTGATAAAGTAACACTCATGCAGTAGAAAACAAATCATGCAAATAGAAGGGAAACTCAAGCACTGCAAGAGAGGAGGATTGGGTCTTTTCAGTTTAGTTCATTTGATTAGTAGACAAGAGTTATAATTTTTAGTCATCTTGGAACTCACTTCCATTTTTCATGCTGGCAACTCTGAATCATCTCTCCCTCTGCTGCTTCAACTTCAAAACAGGAAAAAGTGAATACAGTAACCAGCCATGGAGTCTTATAAAAATATTCCTGTGCTGTAAAGTAGCTGAAAAAAGGCTTGACTCATATAGCATCGTTCACCATGCGTGCATGAGCAAGTTTGTGAAATTGTGCGGGGCACCAATCTAGTGCTTCTTGCTGCAGCAACGCAAGAATGTGAAGAGAAGGTAAAGAAACAAAAGACCCCAGACAGAGGGGAAATTTTGCAACACTGTACTCAAATCCTGATCCTACTGACTTGAGTAGAAGACTACCACCGACAGCAGAAGCACCATAACTTCACCAGGGAAGCCTGGCCCCCAGCTCTGTTTGGAATGCTTTTGCTGTTTTGGTGGCACCAATAGGCTCAGCAGTGCCCCTCAGTAGGTGCTGTTGGGGGAATTCTTGGAGAACAGTTGTCTTCTGTAGTTGGCTGGTGTGTTCAGAGGATGGAGAGCATGGTCCCGGCCTCTGTAATTAAATATCCAATGGCTGCTATGTACCCACTCCAAGCGCAAGTGATGAGGAGGGGAGTTTAGGCAGAAAGAGCACAGACTAGGCCTAGAGAGATGCTCCTTTTTCAAACAGGCACTGTTCATCCTTTTTCTTGTGTTCAGAAAGAGAATTCACTGTTACCGTCTCTAGATCTCTAGAGTTAATCCCTATGTGAACAACTCCTTTCCCAATTAGCATTCTCTTTTAAATTGAGCAATATGTTGACTTAGGTCTATATACATACTTATTCTCACTCACTGATGACTGGAGCCAAACAAAAGCAAAACAGGCAGTCAGGTAAATAGTCACTTGTGTTTGGGCTCCATCTTTCATTGTTCAAAACTATGTAAACAGTTCAACAGTATTAGAGCACATCTAAGAAAATAAAGGCAAAGAAAAGTGTAAAGTCAACCTGTGATTAATTTTATTTGGAATATTTCACCAGATCTTGGGTGGTTCTTTTATATAATCTAAAATAAACACTGTAAAAAATAGACTAATAATAAAAGTAAATTGCATCATGGATGCAAACAAAGCTGTAAGAAAATACAACTGAGAAAAATACACTAATAAATTTGGTTTTGAAATTATCATCACTGGGTTAACAATAGAACCTGATACTTTGCTTGCAGGTGTTTATCCTGCATTAATATGCAACGTGTAAACTCCTTAAGGGATTTTTAGCTACACATCGTCTTTGAAAGTATCTGCTTGACTGAGTTAATTTTAAGGCTTTATGGTACATACAGATCTGGACTGAGTATGAATAATGCACAAAAGTGACCTCCATTTTAAGAAATCAGCACTACACTAGAATCCAAATGTATTTAAATGGTCACTTTGTGAAATGCATATATTTTAACTGGGTTGTCTTTTTCTTCTTAAGCAGATACTATTTAAGGATATTATTCCAAAAAATTATTAACCTCCTTTCTAACAAGGCGGAACAGGATCAGAGTAAGCAGTTATATATATTCTAGAGTTTAACATACAAAATCTGTCAGCCCTAGCTCATGTGACACTCATGTTTCACTTACTTTTTTTTTGCCTTAAAGCAAAGAAAAAACCATCAAACTGTGTTTAATCCTTTCAAAGTTCCCTGATCTCTTTCAAGGATGTAATGTGCTAAACAGAAAGATACAAATGCTAAGAATACCCAAGCCATCAATTCTGATAACCTGGTTGGAGAAAAAGACTCTACGGAAATGCTTCATTTGTGATATAAA